>PVJS01037045.1:0-20133 GCA_004027185.1 Glis glis
CTCTCTCTCTCTCTCTCTCTCTCTCTCTCCTTAGCGAGGCCCTCCACAACTTCGTGAGACCCGGTTTCAAAATAAAAGTATAAAAAATAGGGCCGGGGGCGTAGCGCGGAGGTAGAACGCACCTGCATTCAATCCCCGGTACCGCAAAAAAAAAAAAGAATAAATAAAATAAAAAGGTCTGGGGGTGTCACTCAGAGGTAGAACACCCCTGGGTTCAATCTCCAGTACCACATACAAAAAAAATACAAATCCATAAACTTTCACTGAAGGCCAAGGCACTGCGTGGACAGAACGGGACAAAATAACTCCTTGAATTGACTTCAAGGATGTGAGTTTTTCTTTAATACTAATCTCTATAAGTGTATCTTTACCTCTAAAAGCGAGAAGATATGGGTCCTAACTCCTATCAGAACATGTATGAAATGATAAAGTTTACAAAACTTCCTCATTCTCTACTGATCAAAAAGATCTTAAATAGAAGTATTCTTAAATTCATACCCATTCGTGGTCCACATAGTGTGGAAGAAAATTAAAGAAATATAAAACAAATTAGTAAATAAAAATTTGGTACCTATTCTTAACATAAATTCATAAAATAATAAGGTGATCCTTACAACTCTAAGTGAAAACAGTCATTCAGGGGAAGATACCAGGTCAGAGTTTATGGATTATATTTCAAATAGAAGACACAGAAATTAAGATGTAAATGTCTGCTTATCTGTGTAAAGGATAAGGACAACTTTCTTGAATAGAAATGGATGCTCATGGGTTATAGATCCTGAACAAGTGAGTCTCTGATTTTGTCTTTTTGTTATTGTTCTGGTTTTTTGTTGTTGTTGTTGTTGTTTCATTAAAATAAACTATTAGTGCCAATGTTTTTGTTTTATTATCTGACAATCCAGTAAATTTTTAGTTGAGGACTATAGATATAGAAATTTTTATTCTAAGAAGAGATAACATTTTACAAGAACTGTTTTGGTGAAATTGTCAGTGTGTTTTGGAGGAGAAACAGGCAGGAAGGGTGAGTTTAAATTAAACTTTTAATCACTGACTGACAGGTTGTCAAGGGCCAATTGTGATTCATACTCACAAAGTGAAAGGTAGCAATGTATAGAGAGCATAAGCCTCCTTACACAAGGCTACGTAGAGAGGCAGAAATAATCACACCAGATGCCAAGTTAGGAATCTAATGTTCTAATAGGAGAAAATACTCTACAGTGACTGCAAGGAATAGTATACGGCAGATTCCTAAGAAAATAAGTGGGAAATCTTGATCTTTTCCTTTGTAAATCACTCATCATAGTGACATTTCTGTGGCAAAATACCTGTAAGAAACACTTAAAGCTTGTGAATAATTCAAATATCTGTGTATACAATTCTGTTGTCAAATGCTTTTTCCATCCTGATATATAGGGATCAGATATGTGGTGTCATGTTATACAAACAGAAAATAGCAAAATATATGAAGCACTGGTTTTCAGACATTGAACAATGCAAATTACATTGATCCTTGATTTAAGTGGGTCATAAGTAGGTGAGGTTTATGACTGTGCCAACCTAAAGACAAGGGCAATTTCCAGGTCACAGAATGGAGAGAAGAGACCTACATGGAGCTTCACAGGATCATTTAGTTGAAGACACAGAAATTTAATTTAGGGAGGCCAAAATTACTTATCATTTGTAAGGCTTGGCAAAAGGGGCTGAACAGAAAGAGTGAAGGAGCTCTGGAATCGGAAGCAGGTCCCATTGAGACATTTGCACAAGCATGAGAGGAAATTATTACAGATTAAGAAAAGATAACAATAAGCTAATAAGTTCCTGGAACTCATGCAGGTAATTATGGTCTCACCAGTCAGAGTAGAAACACGCTTGGCATCAGATAGAGTCCTTGGAAATACGTCATCTTAATAGTATGGATAAGCTGCAAGGAGATCCCATCAAATTCAAGTGATTTATTATCTGTCAAGAAAGTTCAATACTATTTAAAGAAAGATGTCATAAGGCATCACATAACCACATACAATTCACAATGTCAGGCATCTAAAAAAATTGCAAAACCTCCAAGGAAGCCAGGTGCAGTAGGGCACGCCTGTAATCCCAGTACTTGGGAAGCTGAGACAGGAGGATCGCAGATTTGAAGCCAGCCTCAGCAACTTAGTGAGACCCAGTTTCCAAATAAAAAATAAAATAGGGCTAGGGATGTAGCTCAGCGGTAAAAGCAACCTGGATTGAATCCCCAACGCACACATGTGTGCACACATGCACACACACGTGCACACAAAACAAAACAAAAAAACCTCCAAACAAGCAGGGATGTTTAGCTCATGATAAAAAGGATAATTGACTAATAAAAATAGACTCAGAAAAGACAAGGATATGGGATTAGTATATATTGAAAATGGCTATTATAAGCCTGCTCCTTATGTTTGAGAAGATAGAGGAAAAGTTTAACTTGATAAGGAGAAAATGTAGATAACAAAGAGACTTAGCTAATATTTCTCGATATATCTGAAATGAAAAAGAAATTTTAAAAAAGGACAAGATAAACATTAGGTTAGACACTGTGGAAGAAGAGATCCATGAACAGGAAGACATAGTAATAGAAATTATACAAAATGAGATAGAAAAAGACTGACATAAAGATGAAAAGATCATCCATGATATGTTGGGCAATAATAAGTAGTTAAGCTTTCACAACTAAAATACTAGGAGAAAGAGAATTGCAGAAAATCATTTTAAGAAACAATGCATGCAAAATATTCTAACTCGACAAGGATTTTGAAGCTTAAAGATTCAAGAGGGTCAACAAACCACAAGCAAAATAAACATAAAAAAATCATTGCAAGTGACATCATAAACAAATTGATGCATATATTAGCAATGAAGAGAAAATGGTAGAGTGCCAAAGAATAAAATGTGTTTCCTGCAGAACAGCAATAAACAAGCCAAAAAACATCATGCTAAGTGAAAGCAAGGAACAAAGGCTACATAGAATATGAATCCAAAGACAAATACATGTACAAAGAAACAAATATAAAAATTTGAGGGAACCAAAGCTAGAGGGACTAAAAGTTATTGCCAAAGACCTATGAAATAGGAAAGAATTGTCTGATATAGTGTTATTTCTCCTTTGCTTAGTTGCCCACCTGGTGGATTTCACCCCTTCTCTGGTTCTGTTATTTATTTCCTTTTTCTTCTTTGTGTTTTATTTCTTTAAGTATTTTCTCTACTGCCAGCTTGGTAGTCATGGACTCTTTTAGTTTCTGCTTTATCTTGGAAAGTTTTTATTTCTCTGTCAATTTTGAAAGATATCTTTGCTGGATATAGCAGTTTTGGTTGGAGGTTGTTTTCTTTCAGGGTCTGGAGTACACCATACTAACCCTCTTGACTTTCATGATTTGGATTGAGAAGTCTGTAGTGATTCTTATTGTTTTGCCCTGAATGCTGGCTATTCTTCTGCTCTGGATGCATTTAAGATTCTTTCATTGACCCCTATGTTAGTCATTTCTATTATTATGTGGCCTTGAGAAGTTCTTCATTAATCTTGTCTAATTTGTATGAATATCTCCTGTACATGAATGTTCAACTCATTTTCTATATTCAGGAAATCCTTATATTATTACTCTGGAGAGATTTCTAATGCCCTTGGTTTGTGTTTCTAGATCTTCTTCAATGCCTATTTTTCTTAGGTTAGGTCATTTCATATTATCTCATATTTCTTGAATATTCTGGTCATGTTTTTATTTTTTTCTTCTCTGTATTGTTGACTGTGTGGTCAATTTTGAATGAGCTGTCTTCCAAGAGTGAGACACTATATTTCATGTGGTGTAGTCTGCCAGAGGTGGTTTCTTACATTTTCAAATTAATTTATGTCCATGAGTGAAGGATTCATTTATCACTTCTTATGGGGATATGACATTCAGTTCTATTATAATATGATTATTTTTTCAATTTTCTAGTCAGTAACATTTTTCCCCTTTCTGTCAAATACAAAATTTTCTACTATAGAACATTTTTGTATATGTCACCTGGAACACAAAGTAAGCATTTTTCTAGAGCATTTAGTTTGGAGTTGAATTGCTGAGTCTACAGGCTATACACAATTTCAGCTTTACACAATAAATTGTTTACCACAATAATTGTATCGATTTATATTTTCACAACAGTCTACAATAGTCCCTGAAACTCTACATCTTCATTGGCTCTTAGTATGTCTTGCTTTTAAGTTTTGCTATTGCCTCTTCTACTAACATCTACTGAGGGCTTATTGCACTTTAGGACTCTATACCTGCTTTAAAATTATCTCTTAATCCTTATATCAAATTTGGGAAGCTAAAGACAATTATCTTAATTCAATCATATTAAAGTCAAAGTTGAAAATTAAGTATGTCCAAAGTTTTAAAGTTAATAACAGTAAGAATTTTCTTACTCTATCACAGGTACTAAGTTAAACACTTTACATGGGTCACTTCATTTAACTCCTCACAACAACTCCCAAAGTAAAATCAAGTACAGCTGTATTCCCCATAGGGACTTTAGGGTAAATCCATTTCCCTGCCTTCTTTGGCCTCTAGAGCTACCTATCACCCTTGGCTCATGGCTCTCTTCTTCCATCTTCAAAGCCAGTGACTATAGGTCAAACCTTCCTCATGCTGCCATCTCTCTAGTTCTGTTTTTCAATTCCCTCTTTCATTTGTGGAACTTTGTTATCACATTGGGTCCACCCAGATAAGCCAGGGTAATCTATACATTTGGTATTCAGTTGATTAGCAACATTAATTCCATCTGCAGTCTCTTTTCCAGGTAACATAGCACTCACAGGTTCTGAGGTCACCTTTGAGGGACCATTATTCTGCTTATCATAGTGAGGGTTCAGAATTTAAATCCAGAGATGTATGATTGCTGGATGTTTTCTTGCCTCTAAATCTCAGGCTCCTAACAGCTCTTAGAACTAGTGAACATAGGCTGTGTCTGAGTTCTCAGGCCATGGCAGTGGGAGGCAAAGAGAGGGAGAACACAGAGGCTCTGCTCCTCACATCACAGAGGCCAAAAGCAAGAGAGAGTGAGCAGGGGAGGAGGAAGGATATGTACTCCCCAAGGCTACACCCCCAGGGATCCCTCCTTAGTAACCAAGGCCTGCCTCCAACATTGCTACCTCGTTTCCGTGAGGGCTGGGTAGGGGTTCATTCTAAATCCAAACCATTACACTTATCTGTGATTTTCCCTTTTAACTCAATGAGTTTAACTGTTGTTTTTACAACTAATTGGATCTGGAGCACTTTCTCCTGAAATTTTCTTCTTGGCTCTGAGGATTAACTTCTAGTGGGTCATTTAAGAAATGATATACTAGGAAATATTTTCTTGGCAAATTGTGAGGACAATCATTGACTGTTCATTATTTTCGTTGTCAACAAATAACCAGCATAGATACTAGGTTATTTTGACTGGCATGGGAGACTTCAAAAGAACAATTTCGCCTCTCTTTGTAAACTTTTCAAGATTAAGAATTAGCAGAGAGAAAATTCCTTGCTGAAGTCACATTTTCAGTTATCAGATCTTCTCAATGATATACCCTTACCTGGGTTGAATGTAGAGCTCAAAGAAACTTGAATATTCAGCCACAGGTTATGATATTTTCCTAAGTAAGCATTATAATGACCAATGTACTTCCTCTTTCTTTGAAGCAGGAAGTGTATCATTTCTTTCTTTAGCATTTCTAAGATGGTCAAATTCAGATGTGTCACGCAGCAAATGCTGAATAAAATTGCTTTTTTGGGGGGGAAAGGGGATAAGTGTTTTAAACATAATTTATGCAAAGCTATAGGGTGAATATAAAACATCAGAGAGCCATAACAGTGGTATAGATATTAAGACTTGCACATACAGAACTGTCAACATTTTGCTCTATTGTTTTCTATATAAATAATTTACTCATTCTGAATAAATTTTTTATAATTTAATTGGTGCATTATAGTCTCACATATTGTAGTTCATGGTGATAGTGACATACATGCACACAGCACTTGGGCTTTTCCCCCAGCTCCCTCCCCACTCAACCCTTCCCCATACAAGGTATTGAGATTGGCATTGGTATTCTCACATATGCACATAATGTTAGTGGAAGTGTTTATTTCATTAATTCTCCTGCTCCTTGTCCCAACCCTCCCCAACACCACCTCCCTCATTCCACTAGAGTTTCTCTTCCATTATCTAAAGTCCCTCTTGTATCCCAATTACTCCCTAACTTCTGCATATGAGAAAAAAATATATGACCCTTCACTTTCTCTTACTGGCTCATCTCACTTAACATAATGTTCTCCAGGACCATCTATTTTCCTGTAAATGACAGAATTTTGTTCTTCTTCACTGCTGAGTAGAATTCCATTGTGTGTATATCTCATAATTTTGTAATCCATTCATCTGCTGATGGACACCTGGGTTGGTTCCATAATTTTGAGATAAGAAAGTTAAAAAGTTGAGATGCAAATATTATTATCACTGTGGTGCTTTTCCTCCTAAATTTGTAAAAGACAAAATAAAAAAAAAAAAAACAAGGTGCAATTTACAGCTCTTTGTTACATAATTCTGTAGGGGAAAATTTAGTTTACTCATTAAAAATCCATTGTAAACCTCTTTAGGGCCAACATGCATATGAATTTATCTTTATTTGATCTTCACTTCAATTAATAAATGTTTAAAAATTGCATGCATTACTGGTAAAGTTTTACTATTTCTCTTTATATCCTAAAGTATTACTGTTGAAAAAATAATAATTTGTGAAGACAGATACATAGAGGGTAACCCTTGAAAAAGGTCCAAGCAGTCCTGTGTTCAATTATGAAAGGGAACTGGATCCTCTGTTTCTGTGTTTGATGGTCACACACCCCATCCCTGATCTACAACTAGAATTTCTGCAAGTCAGGGACTATTGAGCTGATGGGTGGTGTAGCCCACAGCAAAGGACCATCGCTGAAAGTGTTTCCTTGAAATGGAGAGAATCACTGGAATGTCGCTGTCCTTGCTTAATGCCCTCAGAAACTCTGTGCAGTGCTGAGACAGACAGTTACCCAGTCATTCACAATGTGAAATGTCGTGGGAAGAGCTGGGCCTGCATCAATTACCACTCTTAAATGATGTGAAATGCTCACAGCATTTTTCTCAGACTTTCCACAGTGTGATGAGCAACTGAAAACTATCCATTTAGTTTATAAATGAAACAAAGGAAGATGGGCATCCTCATTCTCTGAGTAATCAGCACAGGCTGCTGGCAGAAACACTAAGCAATCCACTTAACATGGAGCAGAAGAGGTTGTCTACTGACTAACCGCCTGGTGTGTAATTCAGACCACAGCGATATAATTCCTTTCCCTCCATGTGATCATCCTACACTTTTCCTTTCTCAAAAATAATCACAATTCCATAAGATCTAGCTTAGGAGGCCAATAAAATACAAAAAGAAATAATTGTTTTCTTTTGTTTCTTTTTAGGAAAAAAGTATAAATTTCTTATATAGATGTGAGGCTCTTTCTTCCATAATGCAATCCCTCTTAAACCACAAAATCCCTCTTAAAACCACAAAAAAGGGAAATATATTCTCAATCAGATTACTGTATTAAAATTTGGAGTATTGAATTATTTATCCATTGATCAGGATGATGATAATATCATGGTTTATGAAATTATATGCCTCAGAGAGCAAAAAGAAAACATTTGCTTTAACTGCAATGAAATTCATTTTTGCAATTCCCAGTTTTCACATTAAGAAGTTTTGTGTCTGTTTATTTCGAAATTCATTCCACACATGAATTCATTCCACACCAACTCCACAGTAAGTTGGTCAAATGTAACATCAGTTTATAAGACCTCACTCAAGCATGGAGTATTCAATTCCCCTTTTTTCTAGAAGAGGTTTCTTAATGATTGTAGTCAGGCAAATTGGTCATGACACTGATCCATGAGATTCTTTTAAAATCTTAACTTAGACAACAGCTAGGTTATATTTTGTGTCCATTTTGATCAGCACTGTTACAGACTTTGAAAAATATTACCCTATTTAATCACCCTAACAGTGTGATTGGTGATAACAGTAAGAATCTATTAAGCACCTAGTGTGTGCAAGCCACTGTGCAACTAGGCAACTTTCACCATATTTTATTTTTTCTAACAAGAAAACTGAGGTTTTAAAACCCAAGATTCTATTACATCATCAGATTTAGACTCATTCTGAGGACTTTGTCTATAAGCTCAAGAAATTATAAAGCAAGAAGGAGAAGGAAAAGTATGGTATACAAATCACCAATACAATTATACACTCTTTTAAGAACTAAAATTCATAAAAGACAAGAGGAGAAAGAATAACTTTTTCTTTCACTGTTTATTGTGAGCTTTACCTTCTTATTCTACTCCTATCATTCATTTATTAATGAATAAAATTTTGACTATATGTCAATTTCTCATTGGCATATTATTTATATTATATATGTATGTGTTTCTCTATTTTACACAGAAAGGATAACTAGAGGTTTCCTAAACAGTATTGACTTAATAAATAACAACAACAAAAAAAAAAAGACAGTAAAGCAAAGAGGTTGCCTGATTTCTTGATGAGTAATGTAGACATTTCCAATCTTACACAGCCCTGAAAGATGGAAATTACTATTCACATTTTATAACTGAAAAAACCAAGGGTCAAAGAGATTAAGTAATTGAACAAAAAGACACATAGCTGGTAAGAGGCAGAGCTTGGGATGCCAACCCAAATCTATTGATATTGCCATATAATTTTTCATAGAAAAAATATGACCTCATTGAAAGGTAAGATAACCAGTCAATATCTGAAACCAAAAAGCTTAATTCATTACTTTTATAAATATGAGAAATGTATACTGTTCTTACAGTCTTACCCAGCACAGAAAGATGCTAAATAACATACAGTTTCAGGGAAGAGTTGCTATGGAGATTGTGTGGGTGACAGGCAGAAATGTATGCATGTCAGTTGTGGAAACGCCTTCTGTAATGGTTATCTAAGTTGAATGGATTGGCTTCAACCTTAGAAGAAAGATCACTGAAGAGCATCCCTAGCTCATTGACTGGCTTCCATAGTGTCAGGCCTTGTCTACTGAGGATAGTTACGATTGGTTCTCCAGGCTTAAACACTTTTGGTCTTTACATGTAGCATGCTATAGAACCACAATGGATTGATTAAATAGGCTTAAAATCATTCCTTTTATTTACTTGTAACCATATATATTGACAGTCCTATGACCACCTATCACTCCAGTGGTTCTCTGGAGGGACCCACATAGCTCAACATAAATTTATCATAATGGCAAATACTTATTACAGTAACATATATAGTATAGTAACAATGAGAAAAAAGAAGTACCTAGGTGAAGGCTTAGAGAAGTTATCATAGTTTTCTTGTCTTCTCTGTAGGATCACTCAGACACATTCTTCTCTCTAGCTACACACTGTAGGCATGTCTACAAGATATTAATACCTAGGAAAATCTGCTTGAGTCCAGCTTTCTTAAGGGGAGCTGGCTACCATATGATCAGCCATGGTGCAGACTCCAAGCCAAGAGTGTGCCCATCATGAATCCTTAGGTTTACTTTAAAAATGCTAATGACTTGGTTAATATTTGTTTACTGCTTCAAGCCTATAGGACATCATTAATATTTACTACCTATGAAAACATTCTAATAGTCTAGTTCTCTAAGTCTGACAAAGACTTGTGACGGTGTGATTCAGTTCCTCTTGATGACTTTGTCATTGAGTTTATGTGAGGATTAAATGCATTTGTGCTAGATGTTCCTTAGCAAAGGGCTTGGAATATGGTATGGAGATAATGAACAATAATTTTAATTATAAAAATTATATTCATGATCTCATTTGATTTTAACAACTAAGTTTTATTAGGCATGGCATGTGTTAGTATCTTAATCTTTAGATAGGAGAAACTGAGAGTCAAAAATAATCAAAAGAATTATTTTTGTCACAGATAACTGTTTTGGCAAGTTTTAGACTTATGATTGCTTCTTCTCAGTTAAGAAGAAATACTTTAAACCTAAACAAATACCCAATAAATGTTTGATTGAGACAAAGGGAGTGAATATCCTCAGGTGAACCTCAAAGTTTTGTGGTAATATTTGCATTGAGAGGCCACCAAAGCCAACTGTTGGAGGTGCTTGGCTAAACTTTCTAGTGTCTCATCTCAGGAAGGGATTGCGAGGCACTGGGAACCCACAAGGTATTATTGGGTAGAGTTCGTTCATACAAAGGTTCTCCTGAGATATTATCTGGATTTTCTAAAAGGTACAATAGCTTCATCAGCTTCATGAATTGTCTGAGGCCTTCCAAAAGGGTAAGAACAATTACTTTACAATATGGTCTTTATTTTAGTTTTTATAAAATATGTAGCTTTGTAACATTGTCATGACAAAATCTGTCATACTCTGATATCAGATAAATGTATCAGGGAATATTATCACTGACAGTTCCCAATGGCATTATGCAAATTCATGATGCAAAAGAAGAAACTAAGGCATCAAAATTATAGCAAGGCATTCTGAAGGAGTATAATGTTTTATTTTTCAAAAACCAGATTATCTTTTCAAGCTTCATTGAAAGTGTGCTGAACATATAGAAAGACTGACTTCTACATTTTTGCCTAATTGTTTAGTATAGTCTTCTGAGAAACTGGAATGATTGATATTTTAGTCCAGTGGATTCTCTAGAGCTAAATTAGAAGAGTTTTATTTTGGACCCTAAAGCTACTATGCCAAAAATAAAAATAACTATAGCTTCTTCATATTGATCACTTATGACTTTGAAATTTTTATCATATTTTAAAACTGTCATGTTTTTCTCCTTAAAACGTTTTATTTTTAAAAAGTTTCACATTTTTAATGTGTCTAAGACATCTCTTCCCCCAGAGATAAAAGTTTTCGTCTATAATGAAGGCCAGTCATCGAAAGAATTTTCAAGAAGATTGTTATGTAGGAAAACTTTTCAAGCACATATGATGAAAATAATGTGAAACATAATTCAAAATCTGCAATTTTAGTTCATACTGAATTCTTGGATCGTAACCATTTTTCTAGGTGGCTATCTCATGTCATTTGTAATCCATGCTAAACCTTCCAAAGCGAAAGCTACTACTACCATTTTAGAGACAGGGAAGCTGACTTTAAGCAACTTTCCCTAGGACATATGGATTTTAAATTGCAGTTCAGATTTTTTATATACTTTTATTGGTGCATTGTAATTATACATCATTCTGCGGTGTAGAGTGATAGGAATACACATACATACAACATTTGGTGCATTTCCCTCCAAATCCCACCCCACTCCCTCCCCTTCCCTGTCTATGTCATTGGGATTGGCATTGGTAATTTCACATACATACATAGTATTTGTGGTGGTTAGTCTAGATTGTCAACTTGACTGGATCACGAAACACCTAAGATTATGTGACTCTGGGTGTGTTGACGTGATGACTGGTTTATGTAATGGCAGATTGAAGGGGAGTCCTGCCTTGAATGTAGGCAGCACGGTTCTTCTTTTTTTTTTGTGGTACCAGGGATTGAACCCAGGGGCGTTCTACCTCCGCGCTACGCCCCCGGCCCTATTTTTTATACTTTATTTTGAAACCGGGTCTCACGAAATTGTAGAGGGCCTCACTAAGTAGAGAGAGAGAGAGAGAGAGAGAGAGAGAGAGAGACAGGGAGAGAGAGGACTGAGGCTGGCCGCGAACCCGGATCCTCCAGTCTACACCTCCCAAAGTACTGAGATTACAAGCATGTGCCACCACACCCGGCCCAGCACAGTTCTGATAGGTGCAGGACCTGGACGAAAGAAGGAGAGAGCCATGTGAAGGCATGTGTGGTTCTTCCTGAAGAAAGCGCGTCTGTTCTCATCTGAGATATCAGCCTTCAGCTCTTCAAACTGGACCTTCACCATCATTTCTCCAGAGAGTTCTTGGCCTTTCCATCTTGGACTGGGACTGAATTAGTGGTGGCTCCGATTCTGAGACTTCAGGTCTTAGACCACTCGACCAGCTGTTGCTTCCTCCATCTCTCCACGTGCAGTCAGAAACCTGGGACTACACTGCTTGGGACTGTAAACTGATTTAATAAATCCCCTTTTCCCATATATATGTTCTATGAGTTCTGTTACTCTAATGAACCCTGACCAATACAGTATTATTTAAACTCTTTACCTTCTTTATGTCCCTATATCCCCTCCTGCCTCCCCCAAGCCCCTCCACCGCTCTATTGGAGTCTCTGCTCCTCTATCTGAGGTCTCCTCTGCAGCTCAGATTTTAACCCAGGCATCTAATTACTCTCACCCTCCCTCATCTTGCCTTGTTCCTTATAGTATTACCTCCTGAGAGAAAGCAGATGTTCCTAAACTGTGGACATCCTAATGCTGGAACTTAAGAGAAGATATGCATTCTAATTTTTTCTCATTTTTCTTTCTGAGATCATGTAGTCTTTTAAAATACAGATTAAATGATTAAATGAATTTATTAAAATTAATAAGCTTAGTACAAAACGTGGCAATACAAAAAACTCTCAAAGACCAATTTTTAAGCACTATCATCACTTTGGTGATTATAAAAATTGCATAAAGAAAAGCATATTGAAAACAGAATTCTTAAGCCAGGTGTGGGTGGCCCACGCTTGTAATCCCAGTACCTGGGAGGCTGAGATAGGAGGATCGCAGGTTCACGGCCAGCCTCAGCTACTTAGTGAGGCCCTCCGCAGCTTAGTAAGACCCTGTTTCAAAATAAAGAATAAAAAATAGGACTGGGGGTGTAGCTCAAAGGTAGAACGCCCCTGGGTTCAATCCCTAGTACCGCAAAAAAAAAAAGAAAATAGAATTTTTAGATGATAAAATTACTGCTTGCCATAAGGTACAGTATATTGAAGAAAGAAATAAGAAAACAGTTTAATCCAAGAGACATGGACTATGTACTAAAATATAATTTGTTGCATGTTTTCTAGAATGAGTCAGTAGGATCAGCTAAGCAGCCTAGAAACCAAATGAAAGAAATACAAATATGTGATTATGTGTTTAATACAATAATTTGCTTAAAACAGTAGAATTGAGATTTGGGTAAAGATGAAAACCAGTGTTTTAACATAAATAAAGTTTAGGAAGTAGGCATTACACTTTTATTCAACAAATGTTTACTGAAGAGCCTACCAAATGTCCGGTGCTTTCCATACTCGGGAGACATATGAGGAGCAAGAGAGGAGAGCCCTGAGCTGGGTGTGGTGGTGCACACTATAATCCCAGGATTTAGGAGTCTGAAATAGGAGGATCACATGTTCAAGGCCAGCCTCAGCAACTTAGTGAGGCCCTCAGAAACTTAGTGAGATTCTGTTTCAAAATAAAAAATAAAATAGGGCTATTTGTACCCCAGAGGTAGAATGCCCCTGGGTTCAATCTAGAGTTAACACACACACAAAAAAAAAAAAAAAGAAAGAAAGAGAGAGAGAGAGAGAGAGAGAGAGAGAAAGAGGAGAGCACTATCTCTAGTCTTCTAGAACATGGCTTCCATATGGGAAGGCCAACTCCTGGACAGCTAGTTCCATGTTTGGTGAATGTTAATGACTGGGGAAAGGGTGTGTTGGGTGCTAAGGGAGGATATGAAAGGCCACTGAATTGGTATTGGACAGTCAGGGAAGACTTCCTATTGGAAGTGGCATCTAAGAGTAAGTAGAAGTCAGCAAAGTGAGAAAGTGAGTGTGCCAAGAAAGCTTCCAAGTATAAAGGAACTTCCAGGTAAAAGGATACTTGTGGATTGGGCTAGTAGGCAAACAAATTTTAAAAAGCTTGGCATAGTGAAGAGCAAAAAGAAGTTTGAATTTCAGGTGGTCATAAGTTTTTTGTGGGCCCTGTGTGTCCTACCCCAGAAGCTATAGGATATGCACAGAAACATACTCAGGGCTGTCACACAGTGAAACATGCATACCAAGGTCTCTCCTTCCTTAATTTTCCCTTCTTTATTATAAAAGTAGTCATGATAAATATTATAAAACTAAATATGATGTCTCTGCCCCTTTGGTGATGTGATACATCACCCAGTCACCAAGTCCCAGCAACAGGACTGCAGTGTACTGAGCTCTCTGACTTGATCACCTTGCACTGATGAAACAAACAGTTTATTTGTTTTGTTGGCAATTTATTTTTCTTTCAAGTCTATCTGGGATATAAGTGCCAAGTGATTGATTTCATGCCTCTGGCTTTTCTATAACATCTGAGATTAGCACAGGAACCAACTGCATGAGAATAAAAACTTCTTGGCAACTAAAGTTTTCAAAGATTGGTATAAACCAAAGTTATATGCATCAAAATACATTGATCCTTGAGTAAAATCCCCAAGGCAAATGTATGCACAGTGTGTGTTGACCTTTATCCATGTCAAACTCTTTCATAAGACCTGATTTCTCACTTTATCATCACACAGACACATTTGTTTTGGGGGCAGGGAGTCACTATTCAATTAAAATTACTTTATTCTTTTTTATAAGTTTTGTTTGTTCATAAAACTGCTTTATGAACTATGCAACTTCTTCTATCAAATGCCTTCCAAATCCTGAATGAGTAGCTTTCCCTGAAACACAAGTAGGAATATAACAAGGAGTAGAATGCAGGTTCCTACTGGCTGTGAGGGTGCTCAGTACTGATGCAACTACTGGCTGTGAGGGTGCTCAGTGCTGATGCAACTACTCGAGGTTTCAGGACTTGCCTGGAGGAGGAGAGAAGGCAGGGAGAAGTGTGAAAAGTGGCAGACATGCTTGCTCCTCTTCTCTTGGTGCTGGTGTGAGCTGGTACCTGGGAAGCCAGATCACCCTGAGTTGTAGACCTTGTCTGAATTTCAGTTTCCACTCTCTGATGGTTCCTTGAAGCGCCTTTGCATGCCTTTAGCATGACTTTTACATGTTTAGAATTCTTCTATTTTATCTGCTCTATTGGAAAATGGAAAACGCATTCCATGTAAGCAGGGCTGCAACCCTTTCTCTCTTCCACCATGATGGCTAACGCAAAATGGACTTGCAGTGTATATTGTTGGGGTGAGTGGCAATTGCATGAAATATGCTCTCTAGGTCCTGATTCTAGATCTCAGCTTGGCCTTGTAGACTGTGTGTGGCAGGAAGACTGGTTAAGATTGTCTTTTGTATTTAAACTTTTATTGGTGCATTGTAATTATGCATCATACTGAGGTATAGAGTGATAGGAATCTACATGCACACAGCACTCGATGTGTTCCCTCCAGGCCTCCTCCCTCTGCCTCTCCTTCCCTGCACATGTCACTGCGATTGGTATTGATAATTTCATATATGTACATAGCATTATTTAAACTGTTACCTTTTTATGTCTCTTTCTAACCCTCATTTAAATAAGAACTCTAAAATGGGGATAACCTGATTTTCACTGTGGTTGTGAGAATTAGATATAGTATATGCATTTCATTTATCATGTTATAATTGTGTGTGTCATACATAGCAAGCATCTAATAATTTTTTATTGAATAAAGGAAAGAGAGTAGGGTCTCTATTATCTTTTTTTTTTTTTTGTGGTACTGGGGATTGAACCCAGGGGCGTTCTACCTCCGCGCTACACCCCTGGCCCTATTTTTTTATACTTTATTTTGAAACCGGGAATCACGAAGTTGCGGAGGGCCTCACCAAGTAGAGAGAGAGAGAGAGAGAGAGAGAGAGCTGAGGCTGGCAGCGAACCCGGATCCTACGGTCTCCGCCTCCCAAAGTACTGGGATTACAAGCGTGTGCCACCACGCCCGGCTCTATTATCTTTCAAAAGAGTTTCAGGTTTGAGAACTATCTATATTTCTGACATGTATCAGTAGTAGTTTTAAGTGAATAATATGTAATTTCATTTTTCCAAGGTATTTATGCTCATGGAGATCAAGATCATAAATAAATTCTTCTAAAAGTCACATGCCCTCAGTTATGATCCAGGTGTCTGTCCTGGTGTGTTAAAATAGGGCCTAAAGTAGGGCCAGGCAGAAAGAAAATGGGACAGGGTAAGACCTCTAATGGCAAGTGAAGGTTATGTTATTCCCTTGACATAAAGGCCCAATTTTAATTTCCTGGTCACTGTTCAGGTCTAGTCCTCTGAATGTTCACTATAGTCTCTTCAAGATTAAAATATCCAAATAAAGATCTATTGCAAAACTTTCTGCCGGGCATGATGGTGCACGCTTGTAATCCCAGTACTTGGGAGGCTGAGATAGGATCGCAGATTCGTGGCCAGCCTCAGCAACATATTGAGGCCCTCTGCAACTTAGTGAGACCCTGTTTCAAAATAAAAAATAATAAATAGCTCAGAGGTAGAAAACCCCTGGGTTCAACCCCCAGTACCACATACACACACAAAAAAATTCTGTCTACATAGTAGAAACTATGAGATGGAACCAAAAATATCTAAAAATTATTTCTAAAGAGAAGAATGATACCAAGAATGAAATTCCAAAGAAATCGTAGCGTGCTCAGGACTTTAAATCACTTAGCTTCGCAAACTAAAAATGTCACTTCTTAGCATCATGTTTACTTGTTTTGGATTTTGTCGGTGTTGCTGTTTCTCAGTGTAAAGGAAGAGGCACAATTCTGGTGTAGATTACTAGAACAAGTCAGAGCCAAACCCATTCAATAAAGTTTTAGATGTACAGATTTATTGCTATTCCTCTCAAAATCCCAGCAAGGTTTTTTGTAGATACAGATAGGATGAAGGAAACATTTTCATAGACATTATGTACATATGTAAAAATACCAATGCCAATCTCAATATCATATATGGGGAAGGTGGGGGAGTGGGGAGGGAGCCAGGGGAAAGCTCACCAAGTGCTGTGCGCATGTATGTCACTACCAGTATGAACTACATTATGATGTGAGACTATGATGCACCAATAAAAGTATTAAAAATAAAATGAACATGAACAGGCAAAGGAGATATCTAAATGATTTTTAAAAAGAATGAAATGAGGAGGAATCAGTCTACCTGATTCCAGGACTTATTTTATAGTTATAATGATCAAAACTTATTGGTAGAGGAATAGACATATAGATCAATAGAACAGAACATAGAACCTCAAACCCACGGGGATATTCCCAAATAACTTTTGAAAAGGGTGAAAAAACAACTTATGGAAGGAATTATAATCTTTTAACAAAAGGTACCTTAGCAAATTCATAGGCTAAATAAATTTCAATCTAAATATCATATCTTCTAATAAATTAATCCAAAATGTAATACTTACTTAAAAGTGAAACTAAAGGTGTAGAATTAAAAAAATAGTAGAAAAATCTTCAGGATCAAGAACTAGTAGAAAAATTAACCAAAGCCGAATTAACAAAGGAAATATAGACAAATTTCTAAAAAAATAAAACTTTGCTCTGAGAAATAATCTGTTAAGAACTTAAAAATACAAGCCACAGACTGACAGAAAATATTTGAAAATTATATAATTAGCTAAGAACTCACATATAGAACAAACAAACAAAAGACTCTAGAAACTCAACAGTAATTTTTTTTCTAAATTCAGTTAGAAAATTGTCAAAATGAGGATGTATAGTACAAAAAAAGCAGAGTATAACATATTAACATCATTAGCTATTAGGGAAATGAAAACTTAAACCCAAATAAGATACCGCTGTATACCTGTCACAAAGCCTAAAACAAAACGTAGTTAACAATATCAAATTCTGATAAGGGTGCACAGAAATAGGATCATTTATAAATTGCTGTTTTGAATGTAAAATGGTACATCCATTCTGAAAAACAGGTTTCTAATTTCTTAAAAATCTGAACATGTAAGACTATATGAAACAGCAACTATATGCCTGGACATTTATCCCAGAGAAAAGAAAACTTATGTTCACCCAAATCCTGTAAAGGGATGTTCATAACAACATTATGTGTATTAGGTCCCAAAATGGAAATAACTTGGAAATAACTCAGAAGTTTTTCAAAGAGTGAAAGGTTAAATAAACCTGGCACAACCATACCATAGAATAGTACTCAGTAATAAAAAGGAACAAGTCTGATACATACAACTACCTGGATGGATCCCCAGAGATTTTTAACAAGGTTACATTCCCTTTGTTTACATTTATATAAATTCTTAAAATGGGAACCAAATAATTTGTGCCAGAGATAAATGGGTATGGGTGTTGGAGAGAAGCAAGTGTAGTTATAAAAGGGCGACCTGAGAGAGCCTTGTGTGATGAAGATACTCAGTATACTGTCTTTACCAATGTCAACATCCTGGTGGTCAACTGTGAGATACTTTTACAATATGTTACCATAGGGTGAAATTTGGTGCAGGGTACATAGCCTCTCCATATATTATTTCTTCCAATCTCATGCAGATATACAATTGTTTATAAATAAAAATATATAATTTAATAAAAGGAAATTTTTAGAGAGGCAGATATTGAGACTTTAATTTTTAATCCAAACTCAATTATGTAAGAAATCGATGAAAGCCTAATATATAATCTTGACCTTTTATTGGAAGTGCTTAAGTAAAAGCTGACTCATCACTTATTAATGTTAACGGTGGAAGGGAACCTTAAAGAGGGTGAAGTGTAACGCATGGGAAATCTTGCCTTTTACAATGACTTAGTGCCCTCCCAGGTTAGCCAAGGTGAGGAATAAGATGGTAGGTAAGATTAGACTATACAAATGTCTTAATATAGTTTGTTGAAGAAGGATACAAGAAAATACAGGAAAGGTATGTCCCCATGTAGACTAACCGAGTTCACCTAACTTTGAATCAGAGTTCTCTTTCCCTTTCAATTTGAGATTTGATGCAACAGCTGTGATTTAAGGGGCTCAGTTTTGGTTACTACTCACTGATTAGCGCCACATTCCTGTAGTAGAGTTCTATTTCTTATAATTCATATGGCTCATTTTATAATTTCATTTCCCAAGGCATATAAAATAATTAAACCAAATACAAAACAAACAAGCATTAAAATAGTGTACATCTTAAACTTATCAAATTTTATGACTACAACCCAAAATAGCATACTTTTTCAGAAGCAGTGGGATGAGTATAAATATAAAGAAAAATGAAAACTGTATGGGATATGTCTTTAAAAACTATATTGGGTATGTATTGGACAGCAAGGTATGTGTAATAGTGTTTGTAATCCAGAGATACAAGTGAGGATACTATAATACACACATTCTGTAAGATTAATTACTGTAGATATAACAAATTAAGCAGAACAAATGGGAAAAGTTTGAAGGACATTTCAATGAAAATAAATTTAAGAGCAAGAAGGTAGAAATTAGGCCTTTGTGCAAAAAATCATTGCCACTATTTCATCAACCTTAGAACTGATAAAAATAATTTAGGAATCTTCTAATTTCAATTGTTTTTGTATTGGACCTCATTAGTTATATTCACTTAAAGAGAGCTTATCTTAGCCAGTGTCGGGGACCACGCTTGTAGTCCCAATACTTGGGAGGCTGAGACAGGAGGATTGCAGGTTCCCAGCCAGCCTCAGCTACTTAGTGAGGCCCTCTGCAACTTAGTGAGACCTTGTTTCAAAATAAAAAATACAAAATAGAACTGGTGGTGTAGCTCAGAGGTAGAATGCCCCTGGGTTCAATCCCCAGTACCACAAAAAAAAAAGAGAGCTTATCTGTGTTCCTATTAAATTGAATTCTTTGACCTTGAAATATGGTTGTAGAGTTGGTATAAGCAATGCCCCATAGGCCCCAAGCATGTTCTTGCTGAACACGCCAAGAATGAAAAGCTGTGACCAGTTTTTATCCAAATCATTTCTCAGAATTTTGCTTGCAGCAAGCAACCTTGAGGGCTGGGGTAATGCCTTCCTCTAATATCAAGAGCGGACTTTCTTAACACTTAACCATAAAAGCAATAAGTCAACCATTTTCTTTTTTAATATACTTTTATTGATGCATTGTAATCAGACATCATAATGAAATTCAGAGTGAGGCTGGGCGTGGTGGTGCACACTTGTAATCCCAGTACTTTGGGAGGCGGAGACCAGAGGATCCGGGTTGGCAGCCAGCCTCAGCTCTCTCTCTCTCTCTCTCTCTCTCTCTCTCTCTCCCCCTCTCTCTCTCTCT
>PVJS01037046.1:0-11362 GCA_004027185.1 Glis glis
CAACCTCAGCCTGACTTTATATATATATATATATATATATATATATATATTTTTTTTTTTTTTTTTTTGGAAACAGGGTCTCACTAGGTTGTTGAGAACCTCGCTAAGTTGCCGAGGTTGGCTTTGAACCTGTGATCCTCCTGTCTCAGCCTCCCAAGTACTGGGAATACAAGCGTGCGCCACCACGCCTGGCTCACACTCACTTTTGAGTCAGTGACAGGCTCAGCTGCTTATACAGCTGTTTGCCTTCTCAGAACACACCACGCAAAGGCCACCATCACGCATACCCTTGGGGCAGGGTGCCATTTGCACTCTTGTCACCAGCCTCCTTTTTTTCCTTCTTTGTCATCCCACCATAAGAGAAAAATGACCTGGGCAGAGAAATCTGCTAGGCCTGTGTGAGATGTGATTTATGTAAGAAACACATTCAGATTCTGTCTGATTGTGTTCTCCCTTAAGGAATTTTTGGGCGTGTGTGGAGTTGTTTTCGTTTCCACTGTTTCCATGGGCGCCAGGATGCACATCCTGCCGTCACTGCCAGCGTCTGTGATTCTTCCTCGCTGTTCTTCACGCGATTCCTTTGCGTGAGTTGCGCTGCTGAAGGAAATGGAACCTTTTAGTCAAGATGTGTGGCAGAAAAAAGGCAAGACTCCTGCATCTTACCAGTAGCTCCAACATAATTACCTCCCTCCTCAAGATTTGCATTTTTTTTCTTCTTTTTTCTTTATTTTCATTAACTTGCCTAGAAATAAAGCTAGAATATGAGGTTAGAGGACTTTAAGAACTTTTCTTAACATTCCTTACCCACCCACATTTTTAGATAACCAATTTCCTTTTAGCCCAAATTCATTAAAATCCTATTTTTTATTTGGTTTCTGATGAAGGAGAGCAATGACAAAATGACTTTGGCCTTTTCCATTTTTTGTTATAAAAGCATTAATGAGCCAGGCATGTTGGCGCGCACGCTTGTACTCCTAGTACTTGGGAGGCTGAGACAGGAGGGTCGCAGGTTCAAGGACAGCCTCAGCAATTTACTGAGGCTCTCTGCTGCAACCTAGTGAGACCCTGTTTCCAAATAAGAAATAAAATCAGTCTGGGGATGTAGCTCAGAGGTAGAATGCCTCTGGGTTCAATTCCCAGTACCAAAAAAAAGCACTAAGTGAAAAAAAAGGGCAGTAAACATCTAAAATTCTAAGGAGAAACTGCTTAATCCCGTCGCTAGTATGTGCCATTTTAGCATTTTCTTTCAAATCTGTGCTTTGGTGTTTTATAGTATTTAATATGTGTAAGCTCTTTTTTTGGGAGGGGTGCTGGGAATTGAACCCAGGGGCATTCTACCTCTGAGCTACATTCTCAGCCCTCTTTTATTTTTTATTTGGAAACAGGGTCTTGGTAAGTTTTAGCCAAGTACTGGGATTACAGGTGTGTGCCACCACATCCAGCTTATTTTTTTATTTGGAAACAGGGTCTTGCTAAGTTGCTAAGAGCCTTGCCAAATTACTGAAGCTGGCTTTTGAACTGTGATCCTCCTGTTTCAGCCTCCCAAGAACTGGGATTTCAGGCGTGTATGACCGTGTCTGGCTTATCATTTTATAATAAGTATTTTTCTATGCTTGCATTTTTGCCTAAGTGGCATAAGCATGTTAAGATCCCTTTTCCTGAACTATGGAACCCCTTTCAACTAAAAAAAGCTAAAAGTCCTTTTATGTATCTAACATATCCATGACCATTTATTTCCATTTATCATAATCCTGTACTTTTGTAGCCAGTGGCACCTGCAGGAGCCATAGGAACAGGGCTTTTTCCTCCGGTTCCCCAGGCAGATAATGGCTGCAGTACTGCTACTGTCACTTGCTGAGGGCCTGTGTGACCATGTGGCATCACTGTAAGATGTTTCTTTCTCCTGAGGAGCCTTCTTTAGGCATCAGCCAGAGCACATGTTACCCGAGCTGCCCTTGCTCAGCTTTGTGGAGAATCAGAGGTTGTGCTCTTCCCCACACCTGCCGTAGGAGCGGGTGGGGGTGGAGCACAGCCGTTGCCCCCGAGGCACATGCAGCAAGGAATTGCCTCAGCCATCAGATGAAAACTCAGCTCTCCTGTTCTGCTCTGGTGCTTTGCCCTCTTAATACCTTGAGTGCAGCCAGGCTTTCTTGCGCAGGTTACACAGGATGCCAGAGAAGTGTGTTCACGGCAGTGCTTCTCTATCCTCTGTGTAGAACAACTGCCCCATGGTAGTCACAGTCCTTCTCCCGGCATCACGCTGCTGCCCTTAGGTTTCTACGCCACCATGCTTGAAGGGAATCTGTCAGCAGGTGCAGTGTTCAAGCTGGGGAACGAGCACCTTGTTTCCCATATTACGCACCAGGCTCAGGAGCTACTTACAGGTTTTTGTCTAAGGTTTGGTGCTTTTTTTGTTGTTGGTGGTGTTTGTTTTGGAACTGGGGGTTGAACCCAGGGGCATTCTACCTCTGAGCTACACCCCCAGCCCTATTTTTTTATTCTTTATTTTGAAACAGGGTCTCACTAAGTTGCAGAGGGCCTCACTAAGTAAGCTGAGGCTGGCCGTGAACCTGTGATTCTCCTGCCTCAGCTTCCTGAGTACTGGGATTACAAGCGTGCGCCACCACACCCGGCTAGGTTTGGTGCTTTAACTTCTTCAAACCTTAGTTACCCTTATCTATTCAGAGTGGTATTAAGTAAGTATATCATCTCACAGGTCTAAACAATTTGATTCCTGGGGGTTTTGGGGGTTGTTTTTGGTATTTTTTTCTCAAGATGCAAATCTGTTTATCAAGAAGCATTTGTTAAAAGCCAATTATTATCAGGGCATGGTGGTACACGTCAATAAGCCCAGTACTTGGGAGGCTGAGACAGGAGGATCACAGGTTCGAGACTAGCCTCAGCAACTTAGCAAGGGGGTTCCTCAGAAACTTAGTGAGACCCTGTTTCAAAATAAAATAGGGCCAGGGGTATAGTCAGAGGTAGAATGTCTCTGGGTTCAACCTCTAGTACCAAAAAAAAGCACCAATTACATGATTTTATGTATGTATATATATGTGTGTGTGTGTGTGTGTATACATATTCTTGTATGTGTCATCATTTGCATTTTATGTATGTTTATATTATGTATGTATGTGTGTATTGTATTGTACGATATGATATATATATATTATATCATATATCATATTATTCTTATATGTGTCACCCGGTTATAAGTTTCTTGAAGATGAGTTTCAAATTCTCCCACATTGGGCACACTGCATGCTCAGGTTTTTTTTCCCTAGTACTACGTTAGGAAGCAATGAATTTGTGCAGATCATTTAACTGTGGCCTCCTGTATATCTTGGACAGGTGTTTGGGTCTCTCTTATACCATGGCTTTCTGGTTTGAAGAATGCTAAAACCTCTTGTTCATCTTGCCTCCTTCACATAATTGAGAGCTATAAACAGACTCTTTTCAGCATATATAGAAACCCAGAAAAGAAATCAGCTTGTAAGTTCTATATTTCTTTTCTAAAGACTATTTTGTTATTACTTTAACAGACATAGGAAGAATCGTGAGGCAGCCAGTGAACTTCTGATGAGATTGAAGGACAACAGGGACCTTCAGAAATTCCTGCAAGATTGTCAAGAGGTATGTTGCCCTTCCTTCCCTCCCTTTCTGGTTTCCCAACAATAGCCAGCCAGCCAGCATTGAGCTGGAAAAGCCCTTGTTTATAAAATTAATGAGGCCAGAAATTCTTATCACGCATTTGGTTTGTAGATGGGGAAATAAAGCACTTTGTCAGTTCTCACCCTGCAAGCTGCCATTTAGGCACTAGATTGCGTAGCCTAGAATATTATAGGACTCCACTGCCCATTGCCTTAGCCGCTAGCTACATGTGGCTATTTTATTTTTAATTAAGAACACGGTTTCTTCATCACACTAGCTGTATTTTAAGTGCTTGGTTGCCAAATGTGACTAGTGGCAACTATACTGGACAACACAGCGATGGAACCTTACCCATCATTGTAGAAGGTTCTGACAGTGATGTCTAAAAATACTCTGCAGGCCAGGCGTGGTGGCGCACGCTTGTAATCCCAGTACTTGGGAGGCGGAGACTGGAGGATCGCAGGTTCACTGCCAGCCTCAGCTACTTCGTGAGGTCCTCCGCAACTCAGTGAGACCCTGTTTCAAAATAAAGAATAAAAAATAGGGCTAGGGGTGTAGCTCGGAGGTAGAATGCCCCTGGGTTCAATCCCCAGTACGAAAAAAAATATATAAAAAATAAAAATACTCTGCAGTCTAAAAGCATCTGGTGTTATATATAACTCTTTTTGTGTGTGTGTGTGTGTGTGGTACTAGGGATTGAACCTAGAGGCATTCTACCTTTGAGCTACACTACCAGCCCTATTTTATTTTTTACTTGGAAACAGGATCTTGCTAGGTTGATGAGAGTCTCACTACTTGCTGAGGCTGTCCTCGAACCTGCGATCCTCCTGTCTCAGCCTCCCAAGTACTGGGATTACAGGCATGCGCCACCACACCCGGCTTTGTATAACTCTTTAAAGCATAGTACATGTAAATGATATGGAAGGAAATAACTAATAGACACTGAAACTGGCTATCAAGTAAGAAGCAGAGATTTAAAACTATAAACGAGATTTCTTATTCACTAGATTTATATTCTTAAAATATCCATCTTTCGGGCACCTTAGATGCTTTTCTAATATGCCAAGAGCAGTAATCCTGATTTCAAACACCAAATTTTAACATTTGGTATTAATCTGATGATTCTTATAGTATTTCATGTTCCCCTGATACATGTATAAGCAAACTTTGAAAACTAAAGTTGGCCAAAAAAATGGAGTCTTTCTGCAAGCTAGTTGGAGAAAATCATCTAGCTGAGTCCCTACGTGCAAGTTCATGAGCACATCATATTTCTCTGTCTGCTAGAGAAAACTGTAAGACTTGGTCCTCTCCAGTGTATTACCATAATACCCTTGGAGGCATCCACGAGAAGCTATAGGGACTTGGGGCTCAGGGGTGTGGGAGCAGGATCAAGCTATGTACTAAGAATACAGGTTAAATCATCACAAACACTTTGCATTTAAATGTGTGGTTATACATGAGAAGAAACAGCTGTGTTAGATCTTCTGTGACAGAAGCTATCTTTCATGTCCATTAAATTTCTGTCTTATTGTGAGTCTTGTAATATGCTCTAGCAGCTAAACCTTAAGAAGGAAAGCCCCTGAACTACATAGCTTAGGGTCTGTCAGCTTTAAACACCACATCGATGAATCTGGGTCTCTGAGGGATTTGCCTGGAGCCAGGCAGGCTGAAGACAGGAGTGCCTCTTCTGCATGCCACGAGAGCATGAATCACCCATGGGAGTAGCCTGCTCACTTAAAGAGGCATTTATGTCCCAAGACTTGGCCTGGAGGAGCGCAGTGGGATGTGAGTTGAGCTGTGGACAGTGCATATCGTACTGCAGTGAACACCAGTCAGCCCTTCACACCAGAGAGACCCAGAGGGATGAGATGTCTGCAGGCCTGGCAGTGCCTTCCATGGACTGGTGTCCCCTGTATCACTGTGTTTTTCCCTGAAATCACCATCATTGAAGCGTTTTAACCTCAGACCATGTTCTTTGGAGGTGTGGAAGGGTTGATTGAAACTTGTTTTCCTGTGTTTAAAGGGCAAGTTAATAAGATGGAATTCATTCACCTAACCATGGTAAAGCCCAGGCTAAATTTAAGGAAAGAATGCCAAAGAATGAGCATATATAAGTGGCCAGGGGGATCCTTTGAGAGAAGCCCATTTATACATGAGACTTCCAGTCTTCCATTTTCCACTCCTATGGATACAGATTCATAAATAGAAATGTGTGGGGAAAGTTAGATAAATTGATAGTTCTTTCCAATGGAATCTTTGTTTCCACTTGGTGTAAATTAGCATCCTTGGTTGCAAGTTCACTCCTTAATACTCTTCTCAGCTGAGTTCCAGTGACAGTGACTGTTGGGCCTGTCCCTGGGGGCTCAGTCCTGCATAATCACCACCACCACCATGTGCAGGGAAGTTTGGGTTATGCTTCTTTATGTCTGGGAGATGACTTTACAGACCTCCTTGTAGTTGATCTGCCATGTCTCCCTGGTTTTTCCTTCCTTCCTTCCTCTGTCCATCTCTCTCTGAGCCTTCTTAAAAGTTTTTCAGCCTAGCCAGACGTGGTGGCGCAAACTTAGTGAGACCCTGTTTCAAAATAAAAAATAAAAAAGGGCTGGCGGTGTTGCTCAGAGGTAGAATGCCCTGGGTTCAATCCCCAGCATCACACACACACACACACACACACACAAGTTAGTATAGCCTAGCTACTGAGAATCTTGGGTTTCTCACACCAGCATGTGAACTCCATGTGGCAGAATAATTTAGGTCTGGTTTGGGGGCTCCAAAACCCTTGGTAGAGAAATAACTCACAAAGTGGTGATATATATTATTTTCTGGCTGTAAAATTTCCATCATTCATTAAAATACACCCCTTTTAAGCCAGAATTTCTGAGAAACGTGTTTGTACTGACTGGCCCTACATTTGAAAATCTACCTATTACGTTGATAGTTAATTGACATTATGTTGGTAGTTAATTGATATAGCACCAAAGGTCAAATTTAATACCATTACCTGGCCATTGGTGGTGTTCAAGGTCCAGGGAATTCCAGGGTTCGTCTTTTTTTTCACCCTCCCTTCTTCCTGGGTGCCCTGGCTAGAAGAGGTGAGGGTTGTGAGATCTGCCCTTGTCACCACTCCATAAACACTGTCTGGATGGGAGCAACTATTGTACTAGCGACGCAGCGGGAATGAGCAGGACCAACCTATTTGTTCCCGGTTATAGTTAGGGATACAAAGAACATCTTAATTTTAATGGTGTTATTTTAGTGGGATGTCCTGAAAAATGGATGAATGATTTAAAAGGTTATTGCTCTTGTGTTTTATTCTCTCATACTGAATACACCTATTATTTTCTGGAACTGATCATTTTTTTTTTAGGAGGGCAGTATATCTAGAAGTGTCTGGCACAGGGATGCGAGTGTGGTGTTTTATTTACGGCTTAAATCATTGAGTAAAGCGTTATACTTATCTTTTTCCAATCTGCACAGTGCCCTTTTCTGCAGAGAATGACTGCATTCTTAAATGACCTTTGTAAATGCCCACAAATAATACCCGGGACTCTGGCTCCAGAGTGCTGATGAAGGGGGATGAGTGACAAGTTCCATGGACGCTTGCATTGTGCTGGATTGCACGATGGTGTGCTCAGCAAAGAGCAGATTCGTTCATAAGCCTCTAGTTGTTATGGAGTGGTCTCTTTTTTTTAATCCCTCGGATGTCCTTAAGCACTTTGAATAAATGCCTTCTACTGTGTGAAATCTCTGTATATAGAATACAGGGATAAACTTTCTTGTTTGGTTTCCTTTTAGCCTCTTTTCTTCTTAGATTGAATGAATGGCCATGGTAGTTCAGATTTTAGCTCCTTAGAGAACTAGAAAATAGGTAATTAAATCAGGAAGTTTAGTCTTTATTGTTGTGTGATGGATGATGGTCTTTGATTACAAAGAGCTTTATGAGGTCTGCTAGTTTTTTTCCTCATTAAAAAGTGACATCAAAGGGCTTGCTACTTTTACTTTGAACCTTGTCCCATCCAGTTTTCCTTCAAGGTGAACACTGAGAAAGGAGGGCCAGTGCTTGAGTTCACACACTGTCAGAGCCAGGAGTGCTCTTGTGACCTGCATTGCCCTCATTGACGTTGTTTCAAAAGGACAGACATTTTGGCGTTGCAGCAAACTCTTGGGGAAGCCTTTCCCAGCAGCGGCCAGAGTGAGTGGCCTTGGGAACGTTGGTTCTATAAGGGTTTCTGTTGGTCTTATGTGCCATTTCTAGACCTTGGAGATGGGACCATGAAGATGCTCAGGTGCAAACTTGTGACACTGACTGGTGTAGAAGTGGGCTTCTCACAGTCACCTAGGAAGAGGGACATGGTCCTGAAGACACTTGCTTCTGATCCGGCTGAGTCTTTGTGCCTTTGTGTATCTCAGAGCTCTGCCTGCCCATGTGCAGGCAGTACCTAGCGGGGGCTGAATCTAGAGAAAAGGCAGCAGGAGATGTGGGTCAGGGCCTGGCGTTTGGCTGACTCCCACCCAAGCCTCTGAAGAACTCGCTTAGATCTGTCAGCGGCTAGCAGGCTTGGTGTGGCGTTCAAGAGTTCAGTTCCAAGTAGACATGTTGGGTCTCAGGGTCACATCCTGTGAAGTGTTCTTGGTTTGAATGGGAGGTTCTTTAGAGAACTAGAGCCTATAGAAAAAGAGGTGAAAGTGACTCAGTCCTGAAAGAAATGTTGAAAAGGCATCATTGTTTTAGCCCTACAGTGAGGAAGATATTTGTGCTTTTTGGCATTCCCATACACACACTGGCAAAGGGGGGAAGAGTATGAATAAATGAGTACATTGGGTTTTGTTTTTTCACTGAAAGCGTAAGATTGCCAGATGAAGTAAAAGTCGGTCAGTCATGATTAACATGGTATAACTGACACAGGTATTTGGAAGAGAAGAAAGGACATGACTTGGACTGATTGGAGCAGAATTGTAAACACAAGCCTTGGGGAAAGCCAGTTGAGCGTGCCATACCATTTGAAAGCTGGCTCAGCTTTTGTGCTTCTGGATGTAATGTTAGATGGACAGTTTGGAACAGAGTTCACTCAAGCTCCTGATAACAGATACCTGTCATGACAGATCAGAGTTGTGGAGTTAGATATTTGGTTTCTATTGACATAGAAACACACAGTGTGCACAGATGACATGAACACACCCCTCTTCAGGCAGGAAAGAAGGCTGGTATCTGTGGTTACAATCTCTGAAACCCTCCTGATGTTTTCCCTAGCTCTCTCTCTGGATCAATGAAAAGATGCTTACAGCCCAGGATATGTCTTATGATGAAGCCAGAAATCTGCACAGTAAATGGTTAAAACACCAAGCATTCATGGCAGAACTCGGATCCAACAAGGAATGGCTTGACAAAATTGAGAAGGTGAGTTAAAATGTTTGATGAGGGCTCCCATTTCCATGTCACAGCTGTGGTAAGAAAAAAAAGGAGAAGCATATTTGAGTCTGAACTAAAAGTTATATAGCCAGTGGCAATCTCCTTTCTACTTACCAGCTCCTGATTTTGACCTACCAGAAGAGAGAAAAGCAGAAACCAACCAGGTGGTACAATGTTTGATTTATCTTCTAGTGAATACTAGGTATTTGGTCTCTGTTGTGCTTCTCATGTGCTGCTGTGAACTGTGAGCTCTGGTGCAGTAGACCCAGTGTCTGGACCGTATTACCTATGTTGCACGGTGGCCAGCTTCATCAGATATAGTTGCATGGAATTTAAATAAACTGTGAGCCGGGCTTGGTGGCGCATACCTGTATTCCCAGTACATGGGAGGCTGAGATAAGGAGGATCACAGGTTTGAGGATAGCCTCAGCAATATAGCGAGACTCTGAGAAACCTAGTGAGACCCTGTTTCAAAACAAAAAATAAAAAGGACTGGGAGTGTAGCTCGTAGGTAGAATGCCCCTGAGTTCAATCCCCGGTACCACAAAAAAATTAATTAATTAAAATTTAAAAATAGAAATAGTATAGTTATTTTAAATATTCCTGATTTTTCTTCTGTGATTACTATACATCAGGCACTATGGTAATTGTCACACTGTAATTTCTACAGAGGGAAATTCTGTGTCTTAACTGAGCTGTGTGAGTTCTCTCTCCTTTTACTTTTTTTTTTTTACTTTACAGTGTCAGGCTCTTTTGGGGTTAAAATAATATGCTTGGACCTTTGGACATGGAAAAGAGAGGACGAAGTGTTAGGTTATTAGCATTAAATATCTCATTGCCCCAGTTGAAAAGATTTGAGTGTGCAGCACTTGAAGCATATATAGTGTGTAGAAGAGGCCATTGTTGATTTTATTGAGCAGTAACTTCTCGTAGAAAGACTGTATGAGTGTGTGTTGAATGAATGGGTAAATCACAGACCACATATCTGGTTTGTTTTTCACATGACATTTACTCTCTAGAAAGCAGTATTTATTTATAACCATGCTGGTTTATGTTTTCCAGGAAGGAATGCAGCTCATATCAGAAAAGCCTGAGACAGAAGCTGTGGTGAAGGAGAAACTCACTGGTTTACATAAAATGTGGGAAGTCCTTGAATCCACCACCCAGACCAAGGCCCAGCGGCTCTTTGATGCAAACAAGGCTGAACTTTTCACCCAGAGTTGTGCAGATCTAGACAAATGGCTGCATGGTCTGGAGAGTCAGATTCAATCTGATGACTATGGCAAAGACCTTACCAGCGTCAATATCCTGCTGAAAAAACAACAGGCAAGTGGACAAGGCAACCACATATCTGGGCCTATGTCTGTTTTTCAGTCTTGGTCTTCACTCTTACTTGTCTGCCATGTTAAGCCATCTGCCTTCCCTGTTGCAGGGATTTTATTACCCAGCAGTGCCTGCCCTGATAACATCAGGGGGTGTTTCCAGAGTCATCAGGAAAGACACAGTATTAATAGAACTGTTGGGTGTCTGTGCATGGGGATATTTTTTTATAATCATTTTCTTATTTGATGGGTATCACCATGAAATAGTTGAGCAAATATTCATTTCATTCAATTCTGCATTTTATGTGAATGAAAATAAATATATTTGTATTCTTTGTTGGATAATGTCTACATAGGTGACAGTTACCTAAACTGTTCAAGGTACTTTATGGATAATAAAAGAAATCATAATTTTTTTACATCACAAAAGAGGGCTCTACGGGCAAATGAATTTACCTTGAGTTAATGAAAAAACAGTTGCACTGAGGTTGAGAAAGCAAGTTGGTAGCAGAATCTTCCAGTGGCTTCCCTGGCTGGCTTTGGGGCCCAGCAGTTCCACTTAGAACTAGTCACTACAAGACAGTCTTGGCTGAGCGTAAGGCCGGCTTCTTCATCCAGAGGTACTCACCTTTCTTTTTGCTAAATGGTTTGGTTAATCCGCTCTTCAGTTTTTCCACAGATGGATGTTAGTTGTAGCTGTTTACCTCCTCTGCTGGGAAGGGAGTCCGTCTGTTCCCAGATGCAGATCCCTTTGTCTCCAAGCTGTCAGTGTGTGGACTTACCAGTGTGATCGTTCCTAAGGGAAGCACCTCCACTCTCACCTTGGCCTGTTCTCCTCATATAAATGAACAATTAGTATGCATCCTGCTGATTATTCAGCATGACTATCGTCAGCTTTCTGACAGAGAAATGAAGGAATATTATCTTCCTATCTAAAAGAACTGGAACCTTAAGACCATAACTCCTTTCTGATGGTGAA
>PVJS01037047.1:0-20132 GCA_004027185.1 Glis glis
GAGGAGGAGGAGGAGGAGGAGGAGGAGAAGCAGAAGGAGAAGAAAAACAAAAATACATACACTAAAATGCTAAGTAATTATCTCTGGATGGTAGGAGGGCAATTCTGGTGATTGTTTATTTTCTTCTGTTGTAAATTTTTCACATTTTCTGTAACATGAAGAAAGCAACATTATTTTTAAAACCATATAGCAGTGCATGTGTTACTGAATTATGAAGTGGAAACTTAGAACACCTGAGGACAGAGCATGCTGCTATAGACACATGTGAACAAGAAATAGAGAAAATAAAAATAATATAACCAAGATGTTGATCAACAGTAAAACAAATGTGTTTTTGTCTCAAGAGGGAGAGCACTTCAGTCTGCTCATGGAGTGGAGGCCAAGATAAGGCAGAATTAGGCTGGAAACCATCGTTCTCCCCGCCCATTCCTCAGCTTCAGCCAGTGGATGCGGAAGCAAAGTCAGCCATCCCGTAGGCCGTGCAGGTGACTGGGCACACAGCTGCCCCTGCATTCCCCTGTGATCACTGAGGACAAAGGAAGGAAACCGGAGCAATACCATTAGCCTGGCACAGAAGTTATGGAGCCTGTTTTTTAGTTTCTCATCTCTCTGGGGTGATGTAAGTGGGAGCCATCTGAAGCCAGAGCAATGGCGTGAATTACAGATGAATGTTGCGGCCAGCTCCCTCATCTCCCCTGTGGTGGGCACTGGCAGGTATGTAACAAGAGACAGCTTTATGGAAAATGCTCCCCCAAACCCAGCAGACCAGAGCACCACATTGAGTCCAAAGTAACTTGGAGTTAAGGAATTGCTTTCAGCAGGTGTATGTTATGTGTCCATGCTGGGATCACCTCTGAGCTGGGTTCATGAGAAAATATTAAAAAATTACAGAGGAGCCGGGCGTGGTGGCGCATGCTTGTAATCCCAGTACTTTGGGAGGCGGAGACCGGAGGATCTGGGTTCGCAGACCGGAGGATCTGGGTTCGCGGCCAGCCTCAGCTCTCTTTCTCTCTCTCTCCCTCCCTCTCTCTCTCTCTCTCTCTCTTTCTCTCCCTGTCTCTCTCTCTCTACTTAGTGAGGCCCTCTACAACTTCGTGAGACCCGGTTTCAAAATAAAGTATAAAAAATAGGGCCGGGGGTGTAGCGCGGAGGTAGAACACCCCTGGGTTCAATCCCCCATACCACACACACACACAAAAAGTTACAGAGGGAAGACTGGAGCCAGCCTTGTGGGCATGCCACCAGCATAGCCCAGCTTCAAAGGGTACCTCGTGCTTGAAGCCCAATGCTCTACAGTTGCCTCTTGAAAGTCTTAATACTTTTATCTTTGAATGTGCATTTTATTAAATGAAGTCCAAAGGGACAATAGAGCCTTGGTGTGAGGTGTGGCTTGCTCCCCGAGGTGATCAGCCTCCTGCTCCCCTGCCCCTATCCAGGGATTACATCTGTTTGCCCAGGTGGGGTCTTGGGTACGGGCATGGGTGCAGGGAGGGTCCCATGTACACATCCCACAGGCCCTGGGGTACCTGGGAAAGTCTGCAATCACTCTGCAAGGGTCCCTGTGCCCAAGGGAGCATGATATTAAACAGCAAATAAAAACACTGTGGCAGGTCAGGTTGAGAGACATAAGGAAAGGAAAGCTTTTTTCTCCTGCTTTTGGAACTAGAGATCCTGAGGGGTTTTATGCCCTGGGCTTTGCAAATGAGGGACTCAGTCCAGATGAGGGCTCCCAGGAGCATGAGGAATTGATGGACACACATCAAATAAACGAAAAGGGAGGACTTGTGAACAATTCCTCCCTTGATGATTATTCTGGTCTGTCCAAGAAAATAGTTTTCCCCCAGAAGGGGTGTGTCCCCAAAGGCGTCTCACTGTAGACTAAATCATGTGGTTAAACCAGAAGCATTTTCCCAAGGGAGTCTAGCAACTGTAGACCAGGACACAGCCCTGCTTAATTGTATGCAGCACGAACAATTATTCTAAATACTCTTTTCAAATATATATATAGTCGTGAATCCGGGACTAATTAGAGAAAGTATTGGAAGCATTGCAGACAAGGTCTTTGGCTTTTGCTAAAACACTGTTGGGAGGAAAAACACAATCATAAAAAAAAAAAAGCTGAATTCACCTTTCTTTGCAAAAATTATCCTTCTGGCAGCTTCTGTTGTTCCCATTTTGAAAAAAGATGGAAAGGGTAATTTTTGCTTTTTAGAAAGCACACTGAAGCCCTTTGTTCATTAGAAATCTGGAAAGTACAAGCAAAGCACACAAACACCAACAAATCACAATGCAAATGCTTATTAGTGCAAAATGTACTATAGGCATGTTTATAAAAATCAATTACACTTCACAACACTTTCTAAATTATCTCTGCAGAATTAAAAAACATTTTTAGGTTGTTAATAAATAAAAACTCAATTTTATTGCCCAATAAAAGCAAGAAAAATCCATTAAACTTCTGAGTCTTGCTGAGCGTCTTGGTGAGAACCAATAAGAACTTTGTGATTACTCAAATATGGGAGAAGGGGTGAGTGTGTTCTAAGGCAGTCTCTTTAGGACCTGAATGTAGGCCTAGTTTGCTCCAAATATCATGGACAGAAACTTGCCTTTCTATAAGAAGAGAATGATCTCAGGTCCTCTTATCTATTTATATGTATAATAGATACATGTAAAATGTGTGTCCTATAGTTCAGAGAAAGTGTGTGGGATTAGGAGGTGGCTTAAGACATAGCTCTACTTTCTATTAGAGTAAAGCCGTATCCCATGGCTGGGCCTGTCTGACGGACTGGAGGAACAAGATTTCCAAGCAGTTCTGCCCTTGGACCCAGGCAAATGGTATTGTAGTCTAATGTCCTTCCTATTTTAAAAGGAGAAAAAAACCAAGAAGCCAAGGGGACATTCCCACCTGGAACCAATGCGCTTCCTTCTGGTTCATGTTTTGGCTACTTTGAACTCTGATATGTTCCTCCTAAATGCCCCAGCCTGCTTCCAGGCTGTGTGGGCGGTTCTTCAAGTCACAGCATCATACTATAACTATGCTCCTAGACAGAGCGTGGCTGAAGGGCAGCTCTTTGCAGGCTCCTGGGTTTGAGCTGTGATGTCCACCTACATATGAGGGTGCACGAGCATCCTCAAGTTGTAGGACTGAGCAGCAGGTAAGAAAACAAAAGGGGCAGCCGTGGGTCAGAAGGATGGGCCTTCATTTGTACTCTTGTCCCTGTCCGTGAATGTTAGAGCTGGAGCTACCAGACCATATGCACAGGGGACTTAATAGCCTCCTAGGCAGAAAACGTCCTAAAGGAAGAGGTAGTGAGGGAGAGGTTGATCCTACAATGGGGCCTCATTCTCTAGCTGAAGGGATGTTTGTGAGGACAACATAGGGCCTGCCCCTTAAATTTATATTTTATAATACTAAAACGTATTAAAGAGCAATTCATTTAGCACAGGGAATGTTCATTGAACTACCCACCATTCCTTGTGCTTTTACATATAATTCAACTTTCCTGGAGATGGCTCCAGTGAGATATGGAATACCCAGCCGTGAACCATGGGACATGGCAAACTGAGGCTGCCAGACAGATCAGAAACTGTGCCAGGGACGAAGAATGGGTCTTCTCTTAACTGTCCTGGCTGCACTTTCATTAGTAAGCACAAGGAGTTTGTCTGCTTCTGAGGATATTTCTTTGCTTGCCTGGCCCGAGGCCTGGAGCTGCACCTGCAGAGTTCACTGACAGCGCTGCACTGTGGGATCCCACATTTCAAGCTGTGCTACTGAGGGGACAGCCATTCTTCCCAGAGGGAGCTTGGGGTGTAGAAACTCACAAGAGCACTGGGCACCTGCATGACACTCAAATAAAAAGGTAGGGAAATCCCAGAAATAAGACCAGGTCCTTTATAGACTTGCCCACTGCAGACTCTGTGAATCTATGGACAGTAGTTTCAATTTGGGTTTATTTACTGAATGAAATGGAGCCTCTCTATATGGAAGGAATAACAAACAAGCATTTTTTAGTTAAAGTTTTCACCACATAAAATAGGCTCCTTTTTGATTTCTTTCCTTCCAAAACTTGTGCATTAGCCAGGCATGGTAGCTCATAACCATAATCCCAGTACTTGGGAGGCTGAAACAGGAGGATCACAGGTTCGAGGCCAGCCTCAGCAACATAGTGAGACCCACAGCCACTTAACAAGACCCTATTTCAAAGTCTAAACAAAGGGGGAGGCTGGGAGCATAGCTCAGGGATAGAATGCTCCTGGGTTCAATCCCCAGTACCAACCAACCAAACAACAAGAACAACAAAACTTGTGCATTATTTGGGAGATACAGCTCAGAGTCACCTATGTGATATCAACACATTGATACCAAGATATATTTATTTATTTATTTATTTATTTATTTATTTATTTATTTATTTTTGCAGTATCGGGGATTGAACCCAGGGGCGTTCTACCTCCACACTACACCCCTGGCCCTATTTTTTTATACTTTATTTTGAAACCGGGTCTCACGAAGTTGCGGAGGGCCTCACTAAGTAGAGAGAGAGAGAGAGACAGGGAGAGAGAGAGAGCTGAGGCTGGCCCCGAACCCGGACCCTCCGGTCTCCGCCTCCCAAAGTACTGGGATTACAAGCATGCGCCACCATGCCTGGCTTATTTATTTATTTATTTATTTTGCGGTACCGGGGATTGAACCCAGAAGCATTCTATCTCTGGGCTATACCCCCGGCCCTATTTTTTATACTTTATTTTGAAACCGGGTCTCACGAAGTTGCGGAGGGCCTCACTAAGTAGCTGAGGCTGGCTGCGAACCCGGATCCTCTGGTCTCCGCCTCCCAAGTACTGGGATTACAAGCGTGCACCACCACACCCAGCGATACCAAGATATCTTTATTATTTCTGCGTTGATATATAATTCATATACTGTAAAACTTTTGCTTTAGAGGTATACAGTTCAGTATTTCTTAGTACATTCATGAAGTTGTGCAACAACTATGTAATTCCAAAAATATTTTATCACCTCCCCCCAAAGAAATTCCATCATCGGTTAGCCTTAACTCCCCATTCTCCGTCTCCTCTCAGCCACTGGCCACCTCCTTTCTACTTTCTATCAGTGTGAATTTGCCTAATCTGGACATTTTATGTAAGTGCAATACTAGAATATATGGCTGCCAAAACTCACTTCTTTCACTTAGAATAATGTTTTCCAGGCCCATCTACGTTGTGGCATGAGTCAGTGCTTCATTCCTTCTTATGCTGCATCATATCCCATTGTATGGATGGACCACATTCGCTCATCCATTCATCAGTTGATAAACATTTGGGTTGTTTCTACTTTTTCACTCTTATGAATAAAGCTACTGTGAATCTTCATATAGATTTTTATGTGGACGTATGTCTTCAATTCTGCTGGTTAAATACTTAGGAGTAAAATTGCTGGGCCATGACTCTATCTTTCTGTATCTTTTAAAATCTCAAAAAATTAAAGTCAATGTTTCAAATGTTAGCCTGAGTCTTGGCTTTCCATATTCCACCAAGAAGTCATGTCATGACTGTGGAATTTGACTTATTTTTTTTTCTCCTTCTTTTGACTAATGAACATCCTGACAGCCCATAGAAACCACTGGTTGCTGAAAGAGATCTGAGCATCTCTCTTTTGATAAAAATGACTATGGTGCTTTCCTCAACTTGCTTCTTATAAGAACACTTTTCTAAAACAAAATATGTACTGAAGTATACTTTCTCCTAAAAGAAAAAATAGTAGCTTCTGAAACATCTGATGTGGAAGCATAGTAATGTGCTCTTGTTTGACTATTTATGAGTCTTCTCTTAGAACTCTAGGACCTTGAAGGCCAAAATCCACAGTGACTTGAGAGATGAATATGGCAATTTACCAGGCTCAGTGAACATGTATTTCTTCCAGAAGATTCTTCAACCCTTCTGAATGAAGATCAAGAATGAAGGAATACATAAATCGCATACTGGGTAACAAAACGGGTAACCTGATTATACACTGAGTAGTTGAAAGGAAGATTTAAGTCATATGAACCATTTAGCATCCAGTCATTAAAAAGAATAACCCAGTATTATTTTTGGTAGAGTTTTCTCCTCTCAACCTTACTTTGTTTGTAGACACAGCTACATTTTGAAGAGCAGAATGTGTTCTCAGACACGTGCTACACTGATAAATTATGCCATGAACACAGACAGAGGCAGGGAATATTTTTGACTCTGCAATTTGACTGTCTCAACTTGCGTTTCTCACTTTCTATGAGTGTCATCATAGTTTTTTTTTTTCTTGTTGGCTTTTCAATTCTCTCTCCCTGCTCCTTCCTTGTGTTCTTCATTTTTGACCCTGTAGTTCCCGAATCCCCATTTGTGTTTGTTTTCAAACTAATGTGATTCACACATACGTTTGAGGGCTATGTCCATCAGGAGAAAAATGCAAGTGCCAATAAAAATTGTCTCCCTAATTTGTTAATGCATGTCTGAAAAAGACAAAAAGTGTGAGATGAGCACAAAAATAACTTGAAACAGAAGGCTGGAGAGCAGAAAGGGGAGAAAATACACATAATAAGTACTTGGTTGATTCTTTCTCTCATAAACCAACCCACATGTCACTGCCTGTGTCGAGCTTCGTCTAGTGCCTGCATTAAGCATCCGTCAGTGGAGTTCCAGGCCCCTGACTCCCAGGACCCATGCTTGTCATGCAACCAGCCTGCTCCGTTCCTGGCAACTCAACTCAGAGATGGAATGCTGTAGCTTCGTTCTAATCACAAGTTTCCTTGGGAAAATTTCTTGGATGCTGTACAAACCACTCAAATCCAATTTTTCACTGGAGATAATTGAAATTTATGGGGCCTACAATTATGATTTGTATTTGTGGTCCTCGTGATTGGTATAAACCTCGTCCTGGTATGCCAGGCAGAGTTGGCCACACGCCCAGGGGCACCGGAGCTAGGAAGTATCTGGGCTGCATGCAGAACGTTGCACAGGATACTTTGCATAGTGGAAAAGGAGAGTGGCATGGTCTGTGTTTTTCTCAGTTTAATTTAGCAGGTATTACTAGGAACAGCACTGTTCTTGACCTGGAGGAGTTGCAAGAAAAATTAGTTTTTGAGGAGCAAAGGAGTTAAGCTATGAAATAAATGGGCCTACAAGAGAGTACCAGATACATAAATACATGCCGTGGTGGTCTAAAATGTGCATACAAATGAATAGAAAATGAGGAATTCATTATATGGAAATAATAACAAGACTTCATCCTGAGGTTAATTACTAAACAGAGCACTGCAGGAACAGCAGAGTTAGTTTGGCAAAGAAGAGACAGAACGCCTTTGAGCCAAGGAGGAAGAGCGAAAGTAAAAAGATAGAAGGCAAAAAGCCCTGGCAATGTAGTTGGAAATTTAAAACTCATCTACTGCACACACCCTTTCTGGGGAAAGGCGGCCATCTGACCCAATTCTGACCAAGAAGTCAGCAGAATTCTGCTGGTGCCACAGTGAGAACACGTTGCGATCCCGATGCAGACGCAGCTGTAGTTGGCCCTGACCTCCCCCAGCCCTGAATCCTGCGGGGAAAGACTTGGGAATGGTCCCTGAAGCTGCAGCAGCTGTCCCCAACATGAAGGGAAGCCAGAGGATGGAGGAGTACTGCTCCCGACACCTCTGGGTCCTCTTTATTTAAAGTGAGAAAAAGAACCACTAGTAGATAGAAATCACATTTTCTCTCTCTCTCTCTCTCTCTCTCTCTCTCTCTCTCTCTCTTTTCGTACTGTGGATTCAAGATTGAACCCAGGGCATTCTACCTCTGAGCTACACTCCAAGTCCTATTTTATTTTTTATTTTGAAACAGGGTTTTGCTAAGTTGCTGAGGTTGGCCTCGAACCTGCAACCCTCCTGGCTCAGCCTCCTAATTACTGGCATGTTCCCCTATGCCTAGCTATGAGTCACATTTTCTGTTATTTCAAGTAGCATATTCCTAATTGATATTCTTAGGTATGCTAAACATGTACAGACTCCTTTTCTTTTGTGATTAATCCCTAATTAATACAGTACAACTATTTGCATAGCATTTACATTGTATTAGGTATTATAAGTAATCTAGAGATGATTTAATGTATATAGGAGGATGTGTATAGGTTGTATGCAAATAGTAGGCCGTTTTATGTAAGAGACTTGAGCATCCCTAGATTTTGGTATCTGAGGGGAGTCTTGGAACCAGTTGCTTACAGCTACCAAGGGATGACTATATTTAATCAAATTGTAAAATAAAAATGCATATGATCATAGAATTATTTCCTGAGAAAGCAATTGCTCTCTATCTTGCAAGTTTATTCACTTGAATAATAACTTAAATAATTGCATATAACCATTTCATAATTTGTAGCTAGTAGTAGATTTCTTTATCTTTCAGACACATTTGGCCCATTAAGCTTCACTATCTCAGATAAACACAGCTACACCCCTCTGCATGGCCATGAATTTAATGTTAGTTAAAATTTCACGGAACAGATACATTTACATTTAAGATGGATACATTTTGGTTTCTCTTCCAACCCTGTGCAGTAACTATCATTGCTTTATTTTTTTCATATTTAGAAGATTGCTGTATTCATTCCAAAGTCTAAGCTTTTTACTGGGCCTTCTCGTATGTCTTGAAATGAAGGCAGTTTTAAAATGCAGAGACCCTAAACCCTTCAAGAATTGCTTTTCACCAGTTTTAGCAACTGTTGGCAGAATAACGGGGCAAGAAACCAAGCATGGTGGTACATGCCTGTAATCCCAGTACTTGGGAGGCTGAGTCAGGAAGATCGGAGGTTCGAGATCAGCTTCAGCAACTTAGCAATTTAGTGAGACCTTCAGCAACTTATCGAGATCCTGTTTCAAAATTTTAACAAGGGCTGGGGGTGTAGCTGAGAAGTAGAATGCCACTGACTTCAATCCCTAGTAACACGCGCACACAAACACACACACACACACATACACTTTTACACTAAGGATAGATTGAAGATTGAAGGCTAGCAACTTTTGTCTGAGCAACCACAGACTGTGAAAATTGGCAAAGATGATTATCTGGGATAATGGATCCTATCACTGGTTGGTTCTCAGAATCTTCAAGGAATTTCTAAAAAATGAAATTGAATTAATCCTCAGAAGCTCTGGCCAACTGGGTCAGTAATAAAGGCCAGAAATGTATTTTTTTAACCTTTCTAAGTATCATGTTCAGCCAGGTTTGGAAGTCACCAAGCTAGTCCAGTGATTCTCCAAATACATGCACATCGTAGCCAGAGATCTTGTTAAAATGCAGATTATGCACGATAGATCTCTGGCTGGCCTAAGATCCTGTTTCTTTAACATGTTCCCAGGTGGTGTTGATGATACCTGGACCACATTTCGAGAGATGAGGGTCTAAGCCACTCCCCATCCCTACACTTTTGTACTACAGCAAGAAAAGCAAGGTTAGATGGGTCGCCCAGGTCACCTGGGCATCCAGAGGCGGCGTGAGGACAGCACCCAGGTCCTTTAATCCCAGCAGGGTGCTCCTCGATGATGGGACATTGACCCAGGAAAGGAGTCCTCTGTCTGTGACACCTTCGCTTGCATGAGGACTGAAAAGCATGAAGCTACTTTGTCTCACTCTTTTGTTGTGTTAAGGAACATTTAAATAGTCCCTGATTTCATTCTCCACCTCTCTTTACTTCTTCCTCCACCTTCTTTCTAGCCAGCAGTAGGCTGGTAAATGTTAAACTACTGGCTTTCTAGAGAAAAAAAAAAAAGTCCTGATTTGTAACATTTGCTGATTTCCATGGTGTCAATACTCTTGCCTGTTTCCAGCAACCGACTTGATATCTTTTAATGAAGAGATGGAACAAGATGCTCACAATCATCTCTCTGGGGCGAGTGGAAGTCAGATTCCCCCACCACTGCACCCGGCTGTCCTCTGACCCAGAGGAACTGAGGCCACCAGTCAGCACAGGCGCTGCGGTTTCAGCCGGACTCCAAGGAATGAGTATCTGTCTAGAAGAAATAACACTATTGCTTTTTAAACAAGCCAAGCTCTGGTGTAACTGGTAAGAAGTATTGATTGTGTATGTCTTAGGGAAGCTAATACAAAGAGAGAGGGGAAAGATAAGGGAAAAAGTATTTGCTTACACAAGAACAGAAACATGTAGACTGAAAACAAGCAAACAAAAATCAACTGATTAATCCCAAAGCAAGCAAGTGGATACAGATAGATGCTTTCAATTAGGCAAAATATAACCAAAAACACTCGGTCAATTTGCAATTCAAGTCCCCAGCATTGCTGAGTATATGCTGTGTCAGACATTCATTGAGGTTCTTGCAGCATAGGTTTTGTTTTCTTGTGATGTTATTGCAATTTTCCCCCCTAGAAACCACTTCTCCTAGGAGTCTTACTGGGGAGGACAAGACAAACAGTCCCTATGCCAATGCTGCGGTGACTGCGTTCTGCTTGCCACAGGCCACCAAGTAATTAATATTTTTAGAAGGCTCTGAATTTAAAAAGATTCATTATATTAAGCAAGTTACATAGTTTTAGAGACAGACTATATCTAGTCCTGCACATAACATTGCATGGATCAATAACTAGAGACTATAGAACAAAAAGTGTGGATTAGGCATGTCATGCAAAATAGTGCAAACAGAATTATTACTCTTCTTCATTAAAAGTGGTTGTAAATTACATAGACATATTATTTTCCTATTTAATTAGTGAACATGAACGTAAAGTCCAAAGGAAAAAAATGAGCAATAAATGTGGACTTGCAACATGGAGGAAATCCAGATATCATAAATATTTCTATCAAAAATGGCCTAATTATCTTTAAGTTCCCATTCTAACTTGACCTCTCCCTGTAATAAAAATTCCTTTTACTGATAAAAAAAAATCTTCATCATCCTATTCTTAAATGTTATCACCACCAACTAACTCTTGAAGAAAAAGTAATTATTTTCCATCACTTGTATTTAGCAAGCATTGTACAGGATCAGAAGTAACTGTGATGAGGTTGATTGCTTTTCTTTTATTATATTGTTACTTTATTTTGTGGTTCAGTGTAACAAGTCAAAAATAAAATGAAAATCTAAAGAGAAATTCTGCTTAAATTATGTTTAGCTAAACTAAGCCAATAGATTTAGAAGCAGAAGATCTTCATGAAGTGACCTTATCTATATAGAACATACAGGCAAAACCAAATGTGAATGAATCCAAATATGTTCATCTAGGGATATCTAGATATTAAATTCAAATTCCTTGAAGGTTTGTCTTCGACTTACCTGGTAAGTCCTAGAGGTTTGATAAGATGTCCACGGAATGCCAGTTTAATTCCAGACTCAATTTCGATCAATGTTTATTGAGCAGCTACTCTACTTAAACTCCTGGGCAAGGCATTGCAGATGCAAATACATATAATACAGAAAATATGAAATAAACTACTATTTTATTTTGAACATCACAACTATGCTAAGAATTTTTCGAGCCATAACCTAACTTTTATTCCAAAATGGGACAATCCAGTTGGTTTAGAATATGGCTCAAATAAAATATTGTTCCCATTTTCCATTCCTGATGATAAAAAATTTCTTAAATATGCTGACCCCTAGGGAAATAAGTGTGAATGTGAGTTGAACAGAAATCCATCCACAAAACGAGACTGCAACATGGAACACGGGTCCTGAACAAAGGGCAGAACATTCCGTCAGTCTCACACTTTTTCTAGATGCCAATTTATACCTAATGGGTTTGTTGTGAAGAACAAGATAAATGAACCATATAGAGAATCTGTGAACTCAGATCACCATACAGGTGTAAAGTAGTGTAGTTACTATTCCACAGAGAAATCCTCAGGGTCAACTTCTGAGCAGGTCATAAAAGTGCTTTTCTCCTTCCAGAAAACATTAAAAATGGTCAATATCTGACTTTCATTTCCCCAGGGTTAATCTGAGTGAATTATAATTTCCCTCCTTGGAAAGGGTTATATTGTGCACTTTATTTCTGGAATCCTTCTCTCTCTCTCTCTCTCTCTCTCTCTCTCTCTCTCTCTCTCTTTCTCTCTCTCTCTAAACAAATACCCTCCCATCCACAGAAAGCCGCATAACCACTATTATTATTATTATTTTATTATTATTATTATTACTTTTATAGCTGAAAGGGACTCATCTGCCATCTCATCTGCCATCTCATTTTTCAAATGAAGAGATGGACCCAGCATCCCTCTATGGTGTATATATTCAAAGGAAATAAAATTATTATCTCAAAGAGGTATCTTCCCTCCCAAGTTTATTGCTGCACTAGTCATAATAGCCAAAGTATGGAATCAATGCCAATGTCCCTCAATGGATAAATGGATAAAAACAATATGGTATATATACAGAATGGAATGCTATTCAGCCATACAAGGACAAAATCCTGTCATTTGTGACAACATGGATGATCTGGGAGGACATTATGTTAAGTAAAATAAACCAGGCAAAGACAAGTACCACATGATCTCGTTCATGTGTGGAATCTAAAAAAGTTGATCTCACAGAAGTAGAGAGTAGATTGGTGGTTACCAGATGTTGAGGTTGTTAAGGGGAAGCGGGAGATAGGGAGATATGGCCAAAGGATACATACTTTCAGTTAGATTAGAGGAATAAGTTGAAGAAATCTTTGTATAGATTAGTGACTATAGTTAGTGACAATATATTTTTGAAAATTGCTGAGTAAAGCAATTTTTTGTGTTCTCATCACATAAATGATTACTATGCAAGGTAATGTATTTTCTCAATGACTAGATTTAAACATTCTGCACTGTATATATACTTCTGTGTCCATGTATACTTCTACCACCCTGAAACCCATCAAGATGTATGATTACAATGCACTAATAAAAAATAAATAAGTAAATAAATAAAAAACCAAAAAAATCATATTGTATACAATAAGTGTGTACAATGTTATCTGTCAAAATAAAGAAAAACAAAAACAAATGAAGAAACTGAGGTCTATAAGTGTCAATGTCAATCAGACAGTGGAAAAGACAAGACTAAAGCCCGAAGTCTTAACTTTTAATCAAGTATTTTCTCTGGAGCATTTGGTCTAAGAGGAAAAAAAATCTAAATTTTGAGCTCAAGGAAAGAAAAGTTACATTAACTCAAAGATAAATAGGATGAAAATAACATGAATTATCTATTGACTTAGAATGACTCATTAGTGAGAGAAGTGTTAAAATGAACAGTCCTTGTATTTACTGAGAATTATCTAACTTGTTTGGTTTAAATAATACAGTTAAATGTGTGTGTTATTTATTCATTTGGTTCAAAAGAAAACAAAGCCAAATATGGTTGCTCCTCCATATCCATGGGTTCCACATTTATGGATTTAAGCAACCACAAAAGGATTTTTTAATCGCATCTATACTGAACATGTACAGACTTTTTTTGGTCATTATTCCCTAAACAAGACAGTATAATTATTTACATAGCTTTTACATTGTCTAAGGTATTATAGGTACTCTAGAGATGATTTAAAGTGTACAGGAGCACCTGCAGATTTTTCAGAAGGTCTTGGAACCAATCCCCCATGGACACGGAGAGGGGAGGGGATGACTATTTCTCTATGCATACTTTTCCTGTATTTTGTCAACATACGGAGTCATAAATGTGGTGAAATGGGATTGGTCTGTAAGTTTTCACCCAGTCAAACTTGGAAAGTCCCTTTATACCCATCCATTGAGTTGTAATTTCAGGTATTATATCATTTTTCAGATCTAAAATTTCTACTTGGTTCTCTTCTATAGTTCTTTGCCAAAAATTTCAACCTTGTCTTTTACTTCTTCAAGAATATTAAGTATAAAATTCAAAAAAAATGTCTGATGGGTGCATTATCTAGATTCATATAGGCCTGGTTGCATGGACTTGTCATTTATTTTGGTTTTTGGCCTTATCTCCTTGTTTCCTTTTATGGTTGGTTATTTTTGACTGAATGTTGGACAAAGTATATAAAGAATTTTAGGGGTCATTTTAAGGTCTTAATGACACCTTCTTTCTCTAAGAATGTTTTCCTCTTGCTTCCAGCAAATAGCCAGGCTTGAGGCACTAACTCTCTGAAATTACTATAACTTGAGATGATTTAAATATGGGATTCAGTCTCTATAAGAGGCTATTATTGGAATTAGCAATCATCTCAAGGGAAAAGGGGCCTCCAAATACCAGGATCAGTTATCTGGCTTCCTTCCTTCTGATCTTTGTCCCACAGTATCTCACTGCATTGATACTGTTTCAGAATAAAACCAAAAGATTTTTTAGAAATCTGGCTGTGCATAATTTGATATATAGTCATGCTTTACTTAACGAGGATACATTCTGAGAAATGCACCATCGTGAGATTTCATCGTAGTGAACGTTAGAAGGATGTGCTATCAGGAGATTTTGTCATTTGAGTATATTTTCACAAACTAAGACAGCTATGACATCGCTAAATAATCGTAGGACCACTGTCATGTATGTGATCTGTTGTTGACCAAAATGTCATTATGTGACACATAACTATATTTAAATATGAAATGCTACATGATAAGCTTTAATTTGATAGATTTAATGTGATTTAAAAAATATTGTTGGCCAAGCAATTCAAGAGTCATTTTGGATAGGCCTTAGTTTACTTTTCCCCATTTTTCTCTAACAATGTTTGACAATTTCCTGTCTGCCAAACCTGAGGCAACCCTTCAGGAAGTCTTTTTGAGCCTTTGAGCCTTTTTTGCAATGGCAATATCCACAGGGAACCAGGTATACTCTGTTATCTTGTGAACATGATCTTATATCTTCACCTGCCTAGACTCTGTTATCTCCTCTCTTGACCAACTCCTAATTGCAATTATGCTAATGTATGGTAAAATACCTAGATGAGACTAATTCCCTGAATGTTTTAGGATGTGTTAATCACTACTAAGAATTCATTCTGAAATATAATAGCTTTTTAGGCTTCAACAGAGACTTTCTACTGAAGAGTTGAAAGAGATTTTCAAGCCTTGTATTATAAACCAGAAAGTAGATGCATATTTCTCACCTGTTAGGAAAACAATACAGAGGAAATAACTGGCACTGGTTGACCAGAACAATGTCAGAATAGACAGTACTAGGCAGGCTCCTGATTTTCATTCTAGAATTGTAACCATAAGAAGGTGGATATTTTTAAGACAAGTAAACAGGAAGCAGATCGGCTATACCCTTCTCTCGTTCCCCCCCCCCTAGTCTTTCTTGTTGTGTCAGCTACCCTGGGGACCATGACCCTCTTTTAAAACATGGGAAGAAACAATGACTACTTTTCATTTTGTCTCTACACAAGACAGTAGCTCCGTGAGGCCAGAAATGCAGAAGAGCAGTTCTCCCTCTAAATCTCCAGTTCCTACCACAATAACTGGCACTATCTCTTAGTAATTTTGTGAGAGGTGTGCATTTCCTTGTTAACTAAATGTTTTTCTTATTTTGATTGTAACTTGTAACTTTTACATAACCCCTGAAAAGTGACCAAAAAGCTCTTTTTGGAGGGGACCAAAATTTTTATTTTGTGTGTTATTTTTTACCTATATCCTTTCCTCTTGATGAGATAGCTTGTGTAGCATTCTTTCCCTTCTCTTCACAACCACCTCCCCCTTTTTCTTTATCCTTGTTTTTTAATCTAGTTAACCTAATTATAAGCTACCTAGTATAAACTGAAAATCATTTTAAAACAGGAAAAATGTAGCCAAGCATGGTGGCACATGCCTGTAATCCCAGTACTTGGGAGGCTGACACAGGAGGATTACAGGTTTGAGACAAGTCTCAGCAATGTAGCAAGACTCTCAACAAACAAGCAAGACCCCATTTTGAAACAAAAAATAAAAAGGACTGGTGGTGTAGTTTGTAGGCAGAATGCCCCTGGGTTCAATCCCCAATACAAAAAAATAAATAAATAATTTCAGTGTATTGCTTTCATTCTGGAATTTGCAAAAATGGTAGGATTATTTTTCGTGGTACTGGGGATTGAACCCAGGACTTTGCCCATGCTAGGTAAGTACCCTATCATTGAGCTACATCCTCAGCTCCAATAGCAGGATTCTTAAGCGAACCGGCAGCCACCACATGTGTGCCTACAGGAGGAAAATCAAAGTCAATGTGGAGATCTAACACGGAGAAAGACTGACAGGGGAAAATATTCCCAACATTCCGGTCACCAACAGCAATCTGAAATGTAGAGAGGACTCTGAAAGTGTGGCACATTACGTCAGACTGTAAGTGCCAGTCACACTTGAGGATGTCAGAAGTCACTTCTTCATTCACAGCTAAAAAGTGCAAGATGGCTCATGCATCTTTACTATTGATGTAAATAAAACTCTGTGAGCAGAGAGAGATGGATAAGGGGCTGAGTGAGTTGGAAAGGGGGTCACTCTGTCAGCTTCCTCCTTCTTCCCAACCATGTACAAACTGCACCTTATGAGGTGCACAAGATCAAGGACTTACTCCACATCAAGTGCAAATACTCAAGATTACACTGAGTGTGGACCTCAAGTAGCCCAGGTAAAAATTGAAATTCCATAGCCTGCCAACCTGACCTTGTCCTTTCTTCAGGTGTTTATATGGCCCTGGAAAAGGAAATATTTATATTACTTGAAGGAAATTACAACAAGAGTTCACCTAAACTCCATAAAGTACTTGCAATATTGCATTATTTTGCAATAGTTTCACAATTTTGGATCAGCACAAAATGTTGGCCAGTGACAGGGATTAATGAGCCTTAAATCTGAACACTTTTGATCTTGTATTTAATTAAACCCATTGGAAGCAGTTGTGTCATTGACCCTTTTCAAGCACATCAGATATATACATGCCTGGAGTTGGCTTCCAAGAGAGAGAAAGATATGGAAAAGGAATATTTTAATCCAATTGCTATCTTTTTATCTATTCCTATATTTTATAAATATTATGTGACAATTGATTTCTGCTCTATCTGGTTTGCATGATGAGGATGGGTTATTATTAAGACACATCATTTGTTCATAATTTAAACCTAATATGGATTTCTTAAGACTTGCCCTTCTTTCGGGCTCAAGTTTACACTATACTTGTTACACCCATAATAGAAGGGAACGCTTGTAATCCCAGTACTTGGGAGGCGGAGACCAGAGGATCCGGGATCTTGGCCAGCCTCAGCTCTCTCTCTCTCTCTCTCTCTCTCTCTCTCTCTCTCTCTCTCTGTCTACTTAGTGAGGCCCTCCGCAACTTTGTGAGGCCCGGTTTCAAAATAAAGAATAAAAAATAGGGCCGGGGGTGTAGCTCGGAGGTAGAATGCCCCTGGGTTCAATCCCTGTACCGCCAAAAAAAAAAAAAGAAGGGAAAAATGTTTTAAAGGCAAGATTGTTCTTTCAGAATATGTGAGCACTCCTTGTGGCATGGCATTTCCCAGAAGATAGGATGATAGTACAAGGTACCCTGCTCATTCTGGGAAGGTGCTCTGGGGATCACTGGCACTCATAGCTACCTGGGTGGGCTGGACCAGGATGCAAACACGTGACCGAATGTGCAGGAAAGACTGACTGGGGCTGAACAATGTGCTGCCTCCACTTCAATCATCTGAGGTTTTCAAAACTTCCTTAGACAAAAGATTCAGTGTATTTTCCAGCAGTTGTTGTAGTGGTGCTTATTTTGCTCTTGAAATCAAGCTATTGTTGGTGCCTACTTCTGAGCAACGCATAACTTACTGTAAACGTCCAGGGGCTGAGTCACACAGCCCACCCCTCCTTGAATGTGCACTCCAGGGGCGTGTCTCAGTGTTTGCCACTGAGTCACTGCAGTCCCCACATTCTGTGAGCAATCAGGAGAGGGTGACCGGGAAGATGACAGCATCTCCTTATTGTTTTGGTGCTCAGAAACTAGTAAACATTGAGACCTTGTTTTAACTACAGATGAAAAACAAAAGTTCTTGCATTTCTTTTTCTCAAAGGTATGTATAAATGGAGGTGATTGTACTCTTGTGTAAACACACACACATACCTTGGAATTCAGATAGATATGGGGAGACTCAAGAGAGTTATCTCCTTAAGGTCTAAGAAGGAATAAGGAGTAGTTGCCAGATAAGGTTCATTACCAAGGAAACCTAATGGTAAACTGTGTGAAAATCCTCCCACTAATGGCTTCGTAGGACCTTTAATTTGCTCATTTTAATTAAAGGATGACCTTTAGCCTTGTTATTCTCTTCAAATATGGTATTTTAATGATTAATATAATTTTCTGTGATGTTGAAATGAAAATTATATGTCTAAAAATTAGATTTATGAAAATTATTTGGAATTCTTCTGTGCAGAGGATGGGTCCACTCTCCTGTTTGTTCACTCATTAATCACTTAATTGATCAGGATGGGCACTTGGGTATTTACTTTATGCTTTATTTATAATCCTATAATGCCTTATTCATTTTCTTGTTCAAATTGCGTTTTGGCCATTGGGAACTTTTTGAGCTGTCTTTTTCATCCCATTGACATGTCCCCACCATGGCTGGGGTTTTTGCTTGGGGGGGTTGCTATTGCTGCTGTTGTTTTTGAGCATTTCCTTACTACCTGGCACTACATGATGCTACAGGCTTCGCTTATGGATTTCCTGCCCCTGTCCTGTAATTAGCCGTTTCTCCAAGGAGTCTGGGCTCCTTTTATTGGAGAATGGTGTGAGAAACCAAGATCTCCTTGCCCCTGGAGTGCTGTCACTTGTTAGACCCTCTCCAGGAAAAGGAAAGTGATGTGTGTGTTCTTATGAGGATATGTGCACGTGTTGATAAATATTTCTATACATATTCATTTGTATTTCTGTTGGCTAAACATGAGTTCATACTCATGAGTTCATTACCCCAACTCTGACCCCGTACCACAGATCATTCTAGCCTATCCCTTTGTCTGCAGCCTCCCACTCCAAGTGAGAAATGTGGCTCCCAACATCTACCTTCCATTCACTTAGTTATTCAATTCCAGAATACATGTAAAATGGCTTCAAAATTAAACCATATTCCCGAGGGACCCAACTGCAGCAACTAGAGTACAGTGTTTATATATAGTTTTTTTGTTTTTTTTTGTTTTGTTTTGTTTTTTACTATTAGGCTTCTAGTCTCCAAACATTTCCAATATTCTGTTGCACAAGGACTTTCCCCTTACACCCCTTTAATGAAATTATATTGTACATTTGTAAGACATTTTTAGTATTTTGTCATAACCTGGATTCCCTCCTGGGTTCCCCAACCTTTAAATTTTTTTTTAATTTGTATACATTAAGGTTCACAAAAATTACTTTTTGTGCTGTGAAATCCTTGGGTGGAGCTGAAACATAACTCCACATGCCGTTAACTATAGGCTATCCACAGTGACTTTCTTCCAAAGAGTAGAGAAGAGAGTGACTTCACAGTAGAGATATCTGATAAGCGCTGCCTCAGCCCAGTGATGGAGGTCAGTCTCACCAGTGATAAGTCATTTTGAGACTTAGTACACGTGAACTATCATGAGAATGAACTTTACCTCTGCATCCTCCTTCCCCAAACTCATAACCCCCCATCTAATCATGGGGAAAATATGCAAGAAACCCCAACTGAGGGAAATTCTACAAAATATCTCAACAAAGTTTCTGAAAACTATCGAAGTCACCAAAAATCAAAGTCTGGGTAACTGTCCTAATCTAGAGGACCCTAAGGAGACAAGGTGACTAAATGCAATGTAATATCCTGGATTGGATCCTGGATAAGGATCCTAGAGAGGAACATAAGGTAAAAAAAATGGTATCTGAATACAAAATGGGCTTTAGTGAATGTTGTTAATATTGGTTCATTAGTGGTGGCAAATGTACTACACTAATGTTAACAATAGGAAAATTGGGTGTGGGCTTCCTGGGGCCTATCTTTTCTTTTTTTAAATTTTTTTATTTTTAATATGTTTTTATTGGTTCATTGTAGTCTCACATCACAATGAGTATCAGTTTGGTATTAACATACATGCACACAGCTCTTAGTGTCCCTCCCACCCGCCTCCCCCCCCCACATGTAGCACTGAGAATGATGTTGATATAATCTCATATGTACACATTGTTTATGATAGTAATTCCATAGATTCACTTCTTTCT
>PVJS01037048.1:0-20133 GCA_004027185.1 Glis glis
AGAGAGAGAGAGAGAGAGAGAGAGAGAGAGAGCTGAGGCTGGCCGCGAACCCGGATCCTCCGGACTCTGCCTCCCAAAGTACTGAGATTACAAGCGTGCGCCACCACGCCCAGCTTTACTGTAAACTTTTTAACTACAGGCAGAAAATATGTTGATTTTATTCCTTCTAATTTTTGGCCATTTACTTAGTAAATGTAAATACTTATAGATTCATGCATTACAATATATGTATCTTGGAGGTTTTTTTAGTGGGTGGGAAACTTGGTTTTTCCCAGTTCTTTCTATTAATTCACAGCCAACTATAAAATGTGCCACACTTATCCTGAATAAATAGTGAAATGTCTTGGCCCTTTCCAGTGTTTTTTTTTTTTTTTTTTTTTTTTTTTTTTTTTTTTTTTTTTTTTTTTTTTTTTTTTTTTTTTTTTTTTTTTTTTTTTTTTTTTTTTTTTTTTTTTTTTTTTTTTTTTTTTTTTTTTTTTTTTGTGTGTGTGTGTGTGTGTGTGGTACTGGGGGTTGAACCCAGGAGCATTCTACCTCTGAGCTACACCCCCCAAGCCTTTTTTTATTATTATCATTTTTTATTTTGAAACAGGGTCTCACTAAGTTGTGGAGGGCCTCACAAAGTTGCCGAAGCCACCCAAGCTAATTTTTATATTGGAAGAGAAGACTAAAGTTAGATGTTAGCTAGGCATACACCTATAATCCCAGCTAATCAGGAGGCTGAGGTAGGAGAATTGCAAGTTGGAGTCCAGTGTAGGCAATTTAGCAAAACCCTGGGTGTTTTTGGTTTTGTTTTGTTTTGTTTTGTTTTGTTTTGTTTTGTTTTGTAGTACTAGGGATTGAATCCAGGCATTTTACCTCTGAGCTACTCCCCCCAGCCCTATTTTTTATTCTTTATTTTGAAACAGGGTCTCACTCAGTTGCAGAGGGCCTCACTAAGTAGCTGAGGCTGGTCATGAACCCGTGATCCTCCTGTCTCAGCCTCCCAAGTACTGGGATTACAAGTGTGTGCTACCACACCCGGCTGCAAAACCCTCTTTCAAAACTAAATTTTTAGCCAGGCACGGTGGCGCACGCTTGTAATCCCAGTATTTGGGAGGCTGAGACATGAGGATCATGCAGGTTCACAACCAGCCTCAGTAACTTAGTGAGGCCCTCCGCAACTGAGTGAGACCCTGTTTCAAAGCAAAAAAAAATAAATAAATAAAATAAGGCTGGGGGTGTAGCTCAGAGGTAGAATGCTCCTTAGTTCAATCCCTAGGACCATAAATAAATAAATAAATAAATAAATAAATAAATAAATAGTTTTTTTTAAAGGTTTGGGGATGTAGCTCAGTGGTAGAGTGCTTATCTAGCATGTGTGAGGCCCTTGGTTCAATCCCCAGTACCAAAATATAAAAAATAAAAATTATCCATCAGCAGGATAATTTTTCAGAAAAATGTGGTATATGTATTCAATAGTGTGTTAACAGACCATAATAAATGAACTCCTAATACCCCCAACTACATGGATAAATTTCAGAAACATGATGTTGGATAAGAAGTGTTAGCCATAAAATAATGTTTGTGTTTTGTATTTTAACAGGCACAAAGTATAGAAATCAGAAAGTCATTTCCTTTTTATTTGAAAGTATAGGGACTGACTGATAAGGAGTAGTAGAGAATTTTATGGGATGTTAGAATAACTTAAAAAGGTACAAAATGCTATAAAAAATAATAGCCAATTGCAAGCCAACCCAGCATCTCAACTAATCAATCTCACCTTTTTTTTTTTTTTTTTTGCGGTACCGGGGATTGAACCCAGGGGCGTTCTACCGCCACGCTACACCCCCGGCCCTATTTTTTATACTTTATTTTGAAACCGGGTCTCACGAAGTTGCGGAGGGCCTCACTAAGTAGAGAGAGAGAGAGAGAGAGAGAGCTGAGGCTGGCCGCGAACCTGGATCCTCCGGTATCCGCCTCCTAAAGTACTGGGATTACAAGCGTGCGCCACCACACCCGGCCAATCTCACCATTTTTTAAAAGAATAAGTCCTACCTCTTTCTAGAAACTAAGAAAACATTAGAATTTTATTCATTTCAAAAGTTGTATCTTTTGTCTTATTATATACATTCTTTTATTTTTCCCTTGGTGGTGGTGGTGGTGATGCAGAGGATTGAACCCAGGCCCTTTAGCATACTAGGCAAGTAAGTGCTCTACCACTTAGCTATACTTGCCAGCCCTAACATATGCTTTAATATTGAGTAAAAGAAAGGTGATTCCCATGGTAGCTTCTTTCTCTTTCTCTTTTTCTTTCTTTTTCTTTTTCTTTTTTTTTTTTTTTTTTTGGCAGTACTGGGGGATTGAACCCAGGGGCGTTCTACCTCTGTGCTACACCCCGGCCCTATTTTTTATACTTTATTTTGAAACCGGGTCTCACGAAGTTGCGGAGGGCCTCACTAAGTAGCTGAGGCTGGCCGCGAACCCGGATCCTCCAGTCTCCGCCTCCCAAGTACTGGGATTACAAGCATGCGCCACCACACCCGGCTTATGTTCTTTCTTATTATTCCTCCTCCTCCTCCTCCTTCTTCCTTCTTCCTCCTCCTCCTCCTCCTTCTTCCTTCTTCCTCCTCCTCCTCCTCCTCCTCCTCCTTCTTCCTTCTTCTTCCTCCTCCTCCTTCCTCCTCCTTCCTCCTCTTTCCTCCTCCTTCCTCCTTCTTCCTCTTCTTCCTCCTTCTTCTTCTTCTTAATTTTTTGTGGTACTTGGGATTGAACCCAGGGGCATTCTACTTCCAAGCTATACTTCAGAACTTTTTATTGTTTGTTTTAAAACAGAGTCTCACTGGGTTGCTGAAAGCCTTGCTACATTGCTGGCGCAAATATAAGGATGAGGTTTCATCCTCAAACCTATGATCCTCCTGTCTCAGACTCTCAAGTACTGGGATTATAGGCGTGCACCACCACACCTGGCCCTTTCTTGCTCTTTCTTGTGGTAAAGTAGAAATTATGATGTTCTGCCCATAAAAGGATAATTATATATTGGTGCCCTTCTTCTTTTTTTCTCTTTTCCTTTTTTCTTTCATTATAAAATATTGAATATATGTCAGAGAATATATGTAACATATGTATGTTCCAAAGTACCTGCGTCTGCCTCCTTCACTTTAAGCTCCTGCCAGTCCAGTCCACTGCAGAGCTAATGCCTATTACTTTTATGCTTTCATTTTATATACATATATGGATGTGGATGTACATATATCCTTATACAATATATTTTGTTATACTTTTATTACTTTATAGATTATGGCATGCTCCTGAGTTTTGCTCTTTTCGTTCATTAGTATATTTCCAAGATTCATCCATATTGTTATATGTAGCTGAAAGTTCATTAACTTACAATGCTACATAATATTCTATTGTTGACATATGCTACTTTTTAAAAACTGTGTGCGTGTATGCTTTCTCTCTTCCTCTGTCTCATCCTAGTATTTGAATTGGCAACATGATTAGTGGCTTCACATGTACGGAATGCTCCTAATAAAGAGTAGAAATTATGACTTGGATATACAGATACCATTAGAAATCTCTTCTATTTCTATAAGCAGAATAAGCTATATGATTTGCATTTTTATAGTAGAGTATGAATTATATAGTTATAATGACAGCTGCAGGGTAGAAAGTTTTAACACACTAGAATGAAATGTATCTTGGAGACATTCTTGGTATCTGAAGATCAGCAGGCTCCATATGGTGCCACTGAACCAATGAGTCTGAAGAAAATACTCTTACTGCTGAAACAGCCCAACTATAAATTATCCTTTTGTACACAAATACAAATCTATGGTCCTTCCATCTTACTTTCAATAAAATGGCAATATAGTTCCAAGTTTCAATAAAATGGTAATATATTTTCTAAATTAGAAAATTATTATAATAAAAGACTTCCAAGTCAATTAATACCAACTTATAAGAAAGATAAAGCTTAGAATTTAATGTTTGCTATTAACAGCCATAATTCTGGTGGTGGTGGTCGTGTTTTTTTCAGTTATCCATTACTAATATTAATATTTGTTGTGGTGAAGCAGTATTTTATTTCCCACAGAATATAGTCTTTTATAAAAGAACCTCAAAGTATTTATTATATAAAATTTTCCATATAACCATAGTGTGATAGTCACTGTGGTAAGTAATTTGGTTAAGGGGACCACAGGTTTAATATATGAAATTTGGCATAGATTTTAACTTTTTAAAAATAATTTATATTAAGAGCTAATCTTTCACTGGGCACGGTGGCACACACCTGCAATCCCAGTACTTGGGAGGCAGAGACAAGAGGATCGCAGGTTCAAGGATAGCCTCAGCAACCTAGAGAGACCCTGTTCCAAAACAAAAAAGGCCTGGAAGTATAGCTCAGAGGTAGAATGACTGTGGGTTCAATCCTTAGTACCAAAAATAAAAGTGCTAATATTCCCCTTCATATTTTTAACTCGGTCAACTTATTAACTTTTTTAAAAAAGTCTTTGGTGTCAGATCCATTTAACTGCCCCATAAACCATAAAAATATGGATGAAAAGGGATGGAGGAAGCTGGGCGTGGTGGTGCACACTTGTAATCCCACTACTTTGGGAGGCTGAGACAGGAGGATCACATATTCGCAGCCAGCCTCAGCTACTTCATGAGGCCCTCCGCAACTTAGTGCGACTGTTTCAAAATAAAGAATAAAAAAAATAGGACTGGAGGTATAGCTTGGAGGTAGAATGCCCCCGGATTCAATTCCCAGTTCCACAAAAAGGGGCGGGGGTGGAGGGAGAAAGAATAGCCAGAGAAACAAGATTTCTATTCTCAGTTTACACAATTATAAATATCTCTTTAAAAAGCAAGACAGACTGATCTGAAAATAATCAATGATCAAGTCTTGGTAGGATCTTGTTTCTTTGTTGCTGTGGCCAGAAAGCACTTAGACTATTGAGATAATTCTAGGGTCAAGTCAGACAATTTGCTCCCTATAATCAACCTCAGAATTTGACTCAGTTTTTCCTAACAGTGGACTCAAACCTTTAGAGAAGACTAGGCAGAAGCCGGGCGTGGTGGTGCACGCTTGTAATCCCAGTACTTTGGGAGGCGGAGACCAGAGGATCAGGGTTCATAGCCAGCCTCAGCTCTCTCGCTCTCTCTCTCCCTGTCTGTCTGTCTGTCTGTCTGTCTGTCTGTCTGTCTCTCTCTCCTTAGTGAGGCCCTCCACAACTTCGTGAGACCCGGTTTCAAAATAAAGTATAAAAAATAGGGCCGGGGGTGTAGCGCGGAGGTAGAACATCCCTGCGTTCAATCCCCGGTACCGCAAAAAGAAAAAAAAAAAGAGAAGAAAGACTAGGCAGGAATTTCCTAATGACCCAGGTTAAGATTCCATTATCCTTACATCACGTAGACATGGCACATCCTTTTAGTAATAGTAGTAGTAGCAGTTCTCTAAGAAGCAACTGAACCCCTTGAAAAAAAGACACTAATCAAGCTGGGCACAGTGGCACAAGCCTGCAATCCCAGTACTTGAGAGGCTAAGAGAATCACAGGTTTGAGGCCAGCCTCAGCAACTTAGCTAGACCCTGTTTCAAAATAAAATAAAAAGGGCTTGGGGTATACCTGAATGATAAAATGCCCCTGGTTCAATCACCAATACTAACAATGTCAAAAAAAGACACTAATCATTTGTTTTCTTGAATGTGGAAGGAATTATAGAAAGTAAAGGCTTATTAACCTCAATTTAAAATAAAGGGTAGATTTTTATTCTAATAAGTCATGCATCAATGAAATTTGAATTCTTGCAGCTCCAGGGCAGCGATTACATATATATTGACAACTTATACATGTTTTACATGCCCGTTTGCTCTCCTGTTCACTACTGAAATGTAGTTACCATAGCAATGAACACATCACATGGTTTCTGTGCTAGTTCTAAAATAGAGAACAGCAACATGCCATATGAGCTCTGCTTATTTTCTACATAAGGACTGCATACACAACTTGAGGCTATTCCACACCCTTCTCAGCACAGATAGCTTATCACTGATGTAGAAACTTTCAAAGTGAAAAGCAATTGGCAGGAGTGTATTTCAAGTCTCTAGCCTCTCTCGTACTATATGGTATGTGTTCTTTGCCACTGAGCTAAAAAAGAAAAGCTTTATTAGCTTTGACCAGCAGGGACTCTGCTGTCATATGTTTAACCAAATATTTGATAGGAATATCAGTGCCATTTTGAAGATTTGTTAGGAGAGACATATATAACATTCATGAAAACATTTTATCACTTTTATTGACCACATCCTTAACCGATTTTAGCTTTTTTTTCTACTATCTCCCTTTAACATGCTATTCAGTTTTTTTTAGGACCAATATTGCTCTGTAAGACTTAAGCATAGATCAGGCAGAGTGGCACATGCCCTGTAATCCCAGCTACTCCAGAGGCTGAGGCAGGAGGATCACAAGTTCAAGGTCAACCTCAGCAACTTAGTGAGACCCCATCTCAAAAAAAAAAAAAAGGATAGGGATGTAGCTCAGTGGCAATGCACCCCTGGTGCTTTGTACCTCAGTACAAAAAAAAGATTTGAACATAGGTTATGCAGCCATGTACCTATAGAAAAGAACTTCAGACTTCCATGAATGCTACTGTCTTGTCCCCATTTACACCTTAATCTTAGGAGTACACCCCACTTTCTGAGGCTCTTATCAGCTATTTATTTGAAGTAGTGGTCCAAGTGCTAAGGCATATTAGGGAATGGTGTTACTGTGTAACTATTTTGAACCATGTGTAAAATAAGCAAAATAAATTTCAACTTGAGCTGCTGGCTATATTACCCTTATTATTTCTGGAGCTCCAAGTGTGTGTGTGTGTGTGTGTGTGTGTGTGTGTGTGTGTGTGTTTTACTGGAGATTGGAATCAGGGGCGTTCTACCTCCAAGTTACACTCCCAGCCCTTTTTATTTTTTGTTTTGAAACAGGGTCTTGCTAGGTTGCTTAGTCTTGCTATGTTGCTGAGGCTCTACTTGAACCTACAATCCTCCTACCAAGTATTGGGATTACAGGTGTGCGCCACCACACATGGCCAAATTAAATTTTTTTTTTGCGGAACCGGAGATTGAACCCAGGGGCATTCTACCTCCGAGCTACACCCCCAGCCCTATTTTTTATTCTTTATTTTGAAACAGCGTCTTGCTAAGTTGTGGGGGGCCTCAGTAAGTAACCAAGGCTGGCCATGAACCTGCAATCCTCCTGTCTCAGCCTCCCAAGTACTGGGATTACAAGCGGATGCCACCACACCTGGATCAAATTAATTTGTGTGTGTGTGTGTGTGTGTGTGTGTGTGTGTGTGTGTTACTGGGCATGGAACCCAGGGGCATTCTACCTCCGAGCTATACCCCCAGCCCTATTTTTTTATTCTTCATTTTGAAACAGGGTCTCACTAAGTTGTGGAGGGCCTTACTAAGTAGCTGAGGCATCCTACCTCTGAGCGAACCCGGATCCTCCCAAGTACTGGGATTACAAGCTTGTGCCACCACGCCTGGCTCTAAAATTTTTAAATATTCTTTATTGAAACTACTAGGAAGAGATACCTAGTACTTTATTCTGTCATTACTTTATCCTTTTGACTGAAACTTGGAAGTGGTGACTCATAGTTCCTCAAACACATATTAGTAAATCCAGTAAGCTAAATAGTCATATATATCTGGCTAATACTGACAGTGGTATATGTTGTCTACTCTTTCATCCCAGTTAAAAATTTAAAGCCATGTAATTGTATTACATAAACTATGTAATACTGGATATTCTGTATTTACACAGCACCAAGGTAGAATAAATGACCAGAGTTGTTATTGTAATGTTGACCTATACTTCTTCATTGTTTAGAATCTGGACATTACAAAAATACAAAATGCAGGGGTTGGAGATATAGCTCAGTGTTAGAGCACTTGTCTAGCATGCACGAAACCCTGGGTTCAATACCCAGTGCTGTGATAAGAAAAGAAAAAATAGGTAATGAAGGAGGAAAAATTTTTCATAATCATACCACATTTCATAATGAGATAATCTTTGTTATTATTTTTGGGTATTTCCTTCCAGATTGTATTTTATTGTTTAAAGTATTAAAAATACTCATTTAATGAAATCACACTGTAATTATATTTTATAGCTTTGTGTGTATGGGTGTGTGTGGTGGGGGGATTACTGGGGATAGAACCCAGAGGTGTTTTGCCTCTGAGATATACCCCCAGCCCTATTTTGTTTTGTTTGTTTGTTATTTTTTTATTTTTAGTTTGAAACAGGGTTTCACTAAATTGGAGAGGGCTTGCAATTTAGTTACTAAGTCTAGCTACGAACCTGTGATCCTCCTATCTCAGCCTCCCAAGTACTGGGAATATTTTATAACTTTTTATGTAACAAATAGCTAGATTTCTTTCCCTGATAGTTCAAACTTATCTGCCCCCCCTTTTTGAGTTGCATTTATTGTAGGAAGACACCAGTTTGCTCTCCTATTGAAGGGTATTGGGTTGTTTTCTAGGTTTGTTATTATAAATAATGCTGAGCCAGGCATGGTGGCACACACCTGTAATCCCAGTACTTGGGAGACTGAGACACGAGGATTGCAGGTTTGAGGTACCACACTCATACACACACACGAATTACACAAAAGTAAATAAGACATATATTCATGATAGCATTGTTTATTTATTTTTTGTGGTACTGGGGATTGAACCCAGGGACATCCTACCTCTGAGCTATAGCTCCAGGCCTATTTTACTTAATTAATTAATTTATTTATTGCAGTACTGGGGATTGAACCCAGGGGCATTTTACCTCCAAGCTACACCCCCAGCCCTATTTTTCATTCTTTATTTTGAAACAGTGTCTCGCTAAGTTGTGGAGGGCTTCACTAAGTAGCTGAAGCTGACGGCAAACCCAGATCCTCCTGTCTCAGCCTCCCAAATACTGGGATTACAAGTGTGCGCCAACCATGCCCGGCCAAAAGTATCTTAAAAGGCTCACCCAAAAGCTGGGCATGGTGGCGCATGCTTGTAATCCCAGTACTTGGGAGTCTGAGACCTTAGGATCCGGGTTTGCTGCCAGGCTCAGCTACTTACTGAGGCCCTCCACAACTTAGTGAGACCCTGTTTCAAAATAAAGAACAAAATATAGGGCTGGGGGTATAGCTCTAAGAATCCCCCTGGGTTTCATCCCCTGTTCCGCAAAAAAAAATAAAAATAAAAAAATAAAATAAAGCCGGGCGTAGTGGTGCATTCTTGTAATCCCAGTACTTGGGAGGCTGAGACCAAAAGATCCAGGTTCACGGCCAGCCTCAGCTACTTAGTGAGGCCCTCCGCAACTTAGTGTTTCAAAATAAAGAATAAAAAACAGGGCTGGAGGTGTTGCCCGGAGGTAGAATGCCCCTGGGTTCAATCCCTGGTACCACAAAATAAAATAAAAGGCTCACCCAAATAGGTCAGGCCACCTATACTCTGTTCTAATTAACTTAAAGTCAACAGTCTAGGAACTCTAATTACATCTGCAAAATTCTGTCACAGCAGCAACTTTATCAGTACCTGATTGAGTAACCCAGGAGAGGGGTTCAGCCAAGCCAAAGTTGACACATTTTTTTAAAAGCTGTTACCCATGCCTGTAATTCCAGTACTTGGGAGGCTGAGACAGGAGGATCGCAGATTTGAGGATAGCCTCAGCAACTTAGTGAGACTCTCAGAAGCCTAGTGAGACCCTGTTTCCAATCAAAAATTTTTAGAAAGGGCTGTGGGTATAGCTCAGAGGTAGAATGCCCCTGGATTCAATCCCCAGTACCAATAAATAAATAAGTAAATAGTATAATAATTTAGATATAATAGATATAATTGAGCAATTCTTTTCTTGGCTCTAATCCACCATAAATTTAAAAATCAAAAATCCCAGCCTGGCGTGGTGGCACACGCTTGTAATCCCAGTATTTGAGAGGCTGAGAAAGGAGGATCACAGGTTCTCCGCCAGCCTCAGCTACTTAGGCCCTCCGCAACCTTGTGAGACCCTGTTTCAAAATAAAGAATAAAAATAGGGCTGGGGGTGTAGCTCGGAGGTAGAATGCCTTTGGGTTCAGTCCCCAGTGCTGAAAAAAATAAAAAATCCCCTGCGAGTGGTAACTTCATTAATCACTTTGAGTTAATTTAATCATGATCCAGTAGTCCCAGCCATACTCCAAGAAAGCCTAGAAAGGTTATGAATTTTATGTGTTTTTGTAATGCCAAAGAAAGGCAGCTTCTTATTTAAGAATATATCTTAGTTGACTTAGTCTTTCACATAAAGTCCTATAAGATTTATCTGAGAAAGTAGGTAGAACCCTGAAAGTACTCCATTTTTGCTTCATTTAAACTAACTGCCACTTTATTCTGGTGTTATATATGAATGGTCTTGGTATATAAAAAATATGTTTCTGTGTATAAAGAATACTTAAGATACAAAACTAAAAATCTGAATATTGAATGAATTTTTGTAGAGCACTGTATGAGAATGAACTTTTACCCTCTTGGGAAGATTCAAAATACGTTATAAGAGGTCTCATAAGAATTAGTGACACAATTTTACTATTTCTCTATTGTCTTGCCTTCCAGTTTTTTATAGTAGATTCCTAACATTTACCTCTGACATGATACTCTAGTTTAAGAGAAATTTGGTTGTGAGGTTCTCTTGTGCTTAACTGTTTATATCTGGTGCTCTCAAGCACGTGTACAACCTTCCCACCTTTCCTGGATCCCTAAAAACCATTTCTTAATTTAAATAGATATTTAAATGCCTGTTATATACCAAGCACTTTTTTTTTTTTTGATACTGAGGATTGAACCCAGGGGCATTCTATCTCTGAGCTACATCCCAGACCTATTTTTTATTCTTTATTTTTGAAACAGGGTTTCACCAAGTTGCGTAGGACCTAAGTAGCTGAGGCTGGCCATGAACCTGGATCCTCCGGTCTCAGCCTCCCATGTATTGAGAATACAAGTGTGTACCACCACACCCGGCTCCAAGCACTTTTCTTGATATAGTGATGAGCAAGACAGACAATCTAGTAGGAAAGTGAGACAGGGAAACACCAATGTTAGTTGTAGAAAATATTGTTACAGGAAAAATATAAGGGCATTCTTCATGTTTGTTTGTTTTAGGACCCACTGCCTGACACATAGCAAATGCTTTTTTGTATGTGGTACTGGGGATTGAACCCAGGGGCATTCTACCTCTGAGATACACCTCCAGCCCTATTTTATTCTTTATTTTGAACAGGGTCTCACTAAGTTGCGGAGAGCCTCACAAGTAACTGAGGCTGGCCGCAAACCTGCGATCCTCCTGTCTCAGCCTCCCAAGTACTGGGATTACTAGTGTGCGCCACCACACCTGTATTTATATGGCCATTTTTAAAGGAGTAAGGAATTCTTTCTTAAAAAAAAAAAGTTGTATATGTAGGGCACTTGGTACCGAACTAGGGTATAACTAGAGCTGGTAGAAAAGAAATGAAAGTTGTGATTTGGGGATGGATTCAAGGACTTGAGTATGTCATAACATTAGCAAATGCACTGTCACTGAGTAACAATTTGCTTTTTTCCTTTAAAGATGGTCATATTTTCCTTGTGCCTTTAACCTGTGTTTGAAATTAGTGCATTACTTTGTACTAATTGGAATTGCCAGTGACCAAGTAAATATGATTTATCTATAAAAGAACAGGGAAAATCAAGTCCTTATTGTGTTGCTGCATCCCTAATCCAGGATTCTACTGAATGCCAGAATATAATTAGATCCCTTATCAAATCTGGCATATAAAATTAGGACCTTTTAATATAGTACATGTGCTCTCAATAAATGCTTTCTTTGGCAAGAAATTGAGTTTGTGTGTGTGTGTGTGTGTGTGTGTGTGTGTGTAATACACATGTATTTATATATATATATATATATATATATATATATATATATATATTGTTGCTGTTGTTGTTGTTTTGTTTTGTTTGCAGTAGTGGGAATTGAACCCAGGGGCATTCTGTCTCCAAGCTACACCCCCAACCCTATTTTTTATTCTTTATTTTTTTAACATGCTTTTATTGGTGCATTGGAGTATCACATCACAATGAATATCTATTTGATGTTAATATACATGCACACAGCTCTTAGTGCCCCCCCACATCCCCCCACCCATATGAAGTACCAAGAATGATGTTGGTATATTCTCACATGTACACATTTTTTTATGATAGTAATTTTACTGATTCACTTCTTTCTTGCCCTCCCCTTCCCTTGTACCATTTCCCTTGCCCCACTGAGGGTTCTCCATTATCAACCAGAGTCCCTTGTGTGTCCCCACTACTCCCTAAGTTGCACATATTAATGAAAAATATGTCCCTTCTTTTTTTGTGATTGGCTAATCTCGCTTAACATAATGTTCTCCAGATCCTTCCATTTTCTTGCAAATTATATTATTTTGTTCTTCTTTATTGCTGAGTAGAATTCCATTGTGTATATTTCCTAGCTTTGTAATCCACTTGTCTGTTGATGAACATCTAGGTTGGTTCCATAATTTGGCCACTGTGAATTGTGCAGCTGTGAACATGGGTATGCATATATTACTGTAGTTTTCTAGTTTCAGTCCCTTTGGTATGATACCCAGTAGTGGTATAACCAGATCATATGGTGGATCCATTCCCAGTTTTCTGAGGAATCTCCACACTGATCTCCATAGTGATTAAACTAGTTTGTAATCCCACCAACAGTGTAGAAGAGTCCCAATTTCCCCACATCCTCGCCAATATTTGTTGTTGTTTGACTTCTTAATGATTGCCATTCTAATTGGGTTTAGATGAAATCTTAGAGTAGTTTTGATTTGCATCTCCCTGATTGCTAATGATGTTGAACATTTTTTCAATGTATCTATTGGCCATTTATATCTCTTATTCCATGAAGTGTCTATTCATTTCAGTTGCCCACTTCTTGATCAGATTATTTGTTTTTTTTTAGTGTAAAGTCTTTTTAGTTCTTTGTATGTCCTAGATATTAGACCTCTGTCAGAGGGATAGCTTGCAAAGATCTTCTCCCATTCCATAGGCTTTCTCTTTAGGCTCTTGATGGTTTCCTTTGATGAGCAGAAGCTTTGTAGTTTAATGCTATCCCACTTATTCATTCTTGTTTTAATTTCCAGTGCTTTGGAGGTCTTGTTGAAGAAGTTTCTACCTGTGCCTATATGTTGGAGTGTTGAACCTATGCCTTCTAATAATTTCACAGACTCTGGTCTAACTTCCAGGTCTTTAATCAATCTCAAGTTGACTCTTGTGCAGGGTGAGAGGTGCTGATTTAGTTCTATTTTTCTACAGGTAGATAACCAGTTTTCCCAGAACCATTTGTTGAAAAGACTGTCCTTTCTCCAACATATGTGTTTAGCACCTTTATCGAAAATCAATTGACTATAAGTTTGTGAACTTGTTTCTGTATCTTCTATTCTATTCCATTGGTCTATGTGTCTGTTTTTGTGCCAATACCATGCTGATTTTATTAGTATAGCTCTGTAGTGCAATTTGAAGTCAGGAATTGTTATGCCTCCTGCATGGTTCTTATTGCTAAGAATTGCTTTGGCTATTCTGGATCTTTTATTTCTCCATATGAAATTAATGACTGATTTTTCTAGATCTGTGAAGAATGATGTTGGTATTTTGATAGGGATTGCATTGACTCAGTAGATCATTTTTGGCAGAATGGCCATTTTGATAATATTTATTCTGCCTATCCAAAAGCAGGGGAGATCTTTCCATCTTCTTAAGATCTTCTTTGATTTCTTTCGGAATCTGCGTGCCGCCACACACACACACACACCGCCCCGGTCAGCCAGACGGGAGGGAACCACAGTGTGCAGCGTACTGACCCGATTGGGACTACAGGGACTATCAAGAGGTCTTATACATAGAAAGGAAGTTGATGCGGAGGCAACAGAAACACAAAATTGAAAACACCGAAAATACGAGAATGAGGAACAGTGAGGAAACAAGAAATACTCACAATGCATCAACAAGTGAGATTACTGATACGGACCTACAGAAAATGCAAGCGGAGAATTCAGAATTTCGATCTTCAGAATGATGAAAGGCCTCAAAGCCTAGAGGAGATGAAATAGGAAGTTGAGGCTCTAAGAAAGAATCAGAAAGAAACACTGAACGAAATGAAGGAGTCAATAAACGAATTAAAGACTGCAATAGAAACCAACTCTAGTGGGCTTGACCACATGGAAAACAGGGTATCACTCCTGGAAGACAATTCAATCAAGACTGAAAATACAGTCAACAATATACAGAAGATATTACAACACCACACCTTGGCCATCCAAGAAATACAGGACAATACAAGATGTCCTAATCTAAGGATAAAAGGCATCAAAGAAGGTTTAGAAGCACAGACCTAGGGTATAAGAAACCTCTTCAAGGAAATAATTTCAGAGAATTTTCCAAACATAGAAAAGGATTTGGACATTCACATACAGGAGACATATAGAACACCGTTAAGACAGGACCAAAGAAGGACCTCCCCACGCCATGTAATAATTAAAATGTCTAATGTAGAGGCCAAAGAAAGAATCCTAAAAGCAGCAAGAACAAAAGAATGGGTGACACACTGGAGTAAAACAATATAAATCACCCCAGACTTCTTAACCCAAGTCAGGAATGCCAGGAGGGATTGGTATGAAGTACTCCAGACCCTGGAAGAAAACAACTTCCAACCAAGACTGATATATCCAGCAAAGCTATCATTTAAAATTGATGGAGAAATAAAAATGTTCCATGATAAACACTTAAAGAATTCATGAGGACCAAGCCAACATTGGAGAAAATCCTAAAAGAAATAAATCAGAAAGAAGGAAAAACAAGCAATTTTCAGAACCACAGGAGAGGTGAACTCCACCAGGTAGGCAACTAAACAAGGAGATTTATCACTACCGCCAACAGAAAATAGAACTCAAAATGATAGGAAACAAAAATCATATCTTAATAACATTGAATGTCAAAGGACTCAACTCCCCAACTAAAATGCATAGACTGGCAATGTGGATTAAAAAGCATAACCTAACGATATGCTGATTACAAGAAACTCATCTTCTAGCCAAAGATATTCATATACTAAAGGTAAAAGGATGGAAAAAGATATACCATGCAAACAGAGATCGAAACAAGCAGGGGTAGCAACGCTTATATCTGACAAAACAGACTAAGCTAAAACACAGCAGAAGAGACAAAGCGGGTCACTTCTTACTGATAAAAGGAACAATCCAACAAGAAGATATAATAATAGTAAACATTTATGCCCCAAGTGTGGGCACACCCACATTCATAAAACAGTCTTCGGGACATCAGGTCCCAAATAGACCCAAACACAATAATATTGGGAGACTTCAACACACCACTCACGCCACTAGATCGATCCTCCAGACACAAGATGAATAAAGATTGTTCAGACCTAAAGAAAACCATAGATCAAATGGATCTAATAGACACATACAGATTATTTCAACCAGCAACACCTGAATACACATTTTTCTCAGCTGCCCATGGAACATTCTCCAAAATAGATCACATACTGGGTCACAAAGCAAGCACCAGCAAATTCAAAAGATGTGATATAATTCCCTGCATATTCTTATTCTTTATTTTGAAACAGGGTCTCACTCAGTTGCGGATTGTATTTTATTTTATACTTTAACTTTATTTTATTTCATTTTATTTTGCGGTACCGGGGATTGAACCCAAGGGCATTCTACCTCCGAGCTACACCCCCAGCCCTATTTTGTATTCTTTATTTTGAAACAGGGTCTCACTAAGTTGTGGAGGGCCTCACTAAGTAGCTGAGGTTAGCCGCGAACCTGGATCCTCTGGTCTCAGCCTCCCAAGTAGTGGGATTACAAGCGTATGCCACCACGCCTGGCTTATACTTTAACTTTTAAAATGTCCTTGTGAACCAGGTCAAGGGCAAAATTAAATTTGTTTTCTGTATTTGGCTTTACTTTCAACAAATACTGTTTTTTCGTGGATTGTGTTGTGTTATGGGTATTTGTTTTTTGGTTTTCTGTTTCTTTCACTTAGAACAAAGTTCAGAATCCATTACATTGCCTCTCCACTGACTATTCTCCAGCCACACTGACCTACTTTTCAGTTTTTTTATCTTTATCCTGTCCCCTCAGGCTCTTTGCACATGCTCTTCCCTCTGCCTTCACTGTGTTTACCCCATTATTCATATTATTCACTAGCTAACTCTTATTCATTCTTTAGGTCTCAACTTAAACATCATTCTAAGATATCTCTTCTTTATCCACAGCACCAAATCTGTTTGATCTCCCTTAATCCCTTCTGTATTACTGGTTAGTAGTGCTGTCCTGCCTGACTCACAGTGGATACTCAATAAGTGAAAGGATGGGTTGACACACTCAACACTTACTATGTCCTAGTCGCTCTAAGATGCCCTTAGCAACTTTCTTAAGTCCGAATTCCAAGGGGCCATGTTATTTTGTAAATAATATTTTAGTTTCACTTCAGGAGACAAAATTAACATTTTTATTGAAATTGAATTTTAAAATGTACATAATAGGCCTGTTTCCTCTTCTGAAAATGGACTGTTCCAGACCCCTTCTTGGAACATAACCCTTTATCATGGCCTTTCTCTTAAACTGTACTCCCACTTTCCTAGGTAAACCTTTTATATTCCCCCAAAAAATATACATTATAAAAATGCATGTATAGGCCCGGCGTGGTGGCACACGCTTGTAATTCCAGTACTTGGGAGGCTGAGACCAGAGGATCTGGGTTCGCGGACAGCCTCAGCTACTCAGTGAGGCCCTCCGCAACTTCGTGAGACCCGGTTTCAAAATAAAGTATAAGAAATAGGGCCGGGGGTGTAGCTTGGAGGTAGAACACCCCTGGGTTCAATCCCCGGTACCGCAAAAAAAAAAGTAAATAAAAATAAAAAATAAAAATGCATGTATATACAATTCATTGTGCATGCCATACTTGTGAGTGGCAAGTTTCAAAGTGAAGTGAACATTTTGCTGTGGTTGCTGTCAGAAACCGTGAAAGCAACCACTTTAGTGAATACTGTTGTATAATAATTTCTCAACAAGTATGTCTAGAAAATAACCTGTTTCACTTGTCAATTTTCCCAAGCATCTCTCTACTATCTGCATCTTTGACTTCTAATACTTCTTTGCTTAGAGTCAAAAGCCAGAATCTCAGAAATCTCCCAGAAAGACCGTTTAAATTAAATGAGCCCATCAAGATTTGGAAGAATGCCACCTGAAAAAAAGAAAGCATAGTATTACATGCTACCTTTAATTTTCAGAACCTGAAAACTTTTTCAAGCCCAGGAAAACTAATGGTGTTTCATTTATTCTTTTTGATGGCTCATGAGCCCCAAGTCCTGTGGTTTTTTTAGTATCCTGTGATACATTTTGTTTTTATTCTTTTACTTTATTTTTCTTCCCAACCCAGAAATACTTGTTCTCATCAAACCATTCCTGACTAACCTTATTCCATTTTTCAAAAATTCTTTGAATTTTCTCACCATTTTGGTATGTATTTCTCAACATTTATACACTATACTATCATACACTTGGTTATATGTATATTGTTTTGTATTGGAAGTATTCTCTTTTGTTTTCATTTGTGTTCTTAATTTCACATATGCAAAAAGTCACTTTAATTTTGTTTTCCTTATATGAAATAATTTCAGGTTCCTTTCGTAGGACATTAAATATGAATCATTTGGGGGATGCTTTTACTCTACCTTCCCAGGAATCTCACATAAAGTAAAACATTCAGGGAACTACTATCCCTCCTCTCCCCCTTGTTCTGCCCACACTGGCTGTACCGAGGCCCCCACTGTTAGACCATGTGAGCCCTTCAAGTTCAGCAACTCTGCTGCTTCCTAGGGCCTGAGCCTCTTGGCCAAGGCTGGCAGCTTTAGTAGCTTCCTGTGTTGGGCATTTTCTCTCACTCCTCTAGATTGACTTGTTACTCTTTTCCTTCCCTCTTCTATACCTGAGGGCCCTGAGAAAATTGCCAAGTATTAGTAACATAGAGGGAAAAAAAAAGGATATAGTGCTATGAGATGCTAAAGTGTTTAAAGGATGGTTTTAAAGTCGTGGAAGCCAGAAAGTTGGGAGAAAGTAAAAAGGTTCAGAAAAGAGAAGAGACAGAGCATGAAGAGTCACAAGCCCTAGAATTGAACCTCGTTCCAGTAGTGCTCCTGACACACTACTGTATCCTTACCATGTGCTTGTTGGGTTCATGAAACAATATTTGCATAACTCTTACCACAAAAAAATAAATGAAGAACTTAGAGGTTTTAACAATTTAAGATTGCTGCCTATAATGTTGGTGATGTTTAAACAAGTGGTCATATTAGGAAAAATGCATAAACCTCGGTTTTAGTAAGTAGAATGATCTAACAAGACCTCAAGTGCAATTCTATTTCTCAGATTAATAAATATGACTAAAATTAAGATGGAATAAAAATTTTAAAGACAGTAAAATAAAATCCAAGTCAGTTTGTGTAGTAAAGGCCAAATTGTTATTTGCAGTCATGTGGTACATATTTCCATATGTTCTAAAATTCTTTAAGAATTTGGCACAAAGTTCTGCTGGAAGGTGCCTCATCTTTTATTGTAGCATTAATTCAGAATCGTATCAAATAAGAAAATGCATGATATAAAATATGAATGTGTACGCATTTGCCTCTTGACTTTAGCCACAGTCATTACTGTGGTGTATTTACTTTCAGCCTGTTTCTGTGTTCTTTCTCTCCTTTACCTTCTGGCCCCCTTATGTCTTTATTTTCTCCTTTTCACTGTAACCACAATCACTCATCTATCAAATGGTTCTTGTTTCTACTTCTGACTACATTTAAATGCCATTTATAAAATCAGAAATTCCTGTTGAATTTGTGTTTAAACCCAATGGGATTCAGCAGTAAGTTTGAAACTGCAACATGATTGTTAAATGTAGGTTTTAATACTAGCAATGATTCACATTTTCCAACTTCTATATTTTACAATTTGTTTTTCTTGGCAAGAGTTTAAGTATCCATGAATGAAGAGAAAGGTTTCTTGAATTTTGGCTCCAAAAAGAAGCAATGAATCTTTTCCTGTCGTCTTTTAAAATAATACTTTACCTTTTACAGAAAGATAATAGCAGTATAAAATGACATGTATTAAAATCTGCTCACTGATTTAAACCAGTCATTTCTTAATAGAATCTCTGAATTTTTTGCTTAAGTGGCCCTAATAGTAGACTGTCTGTGGTTGTTAAAGACCTCCCCCAAAAAATCACCTTTATGGTCATTGAATTTTGAAACTAGGACTTTAGAGAGTGTTATAAGCTTCTCATTCTCTAGATGAGGAATCTGAGAAAGACATTTTGTGTCTTGCCCAAAGTCACACTAGGAGTTAAGTAAGAGGCAAAGAAAAAACTGGAATCAAAGTTTCTTGATTCCCAGTTCAAGACTCTTCCCTTTTATACCATTATTTTATGAAACATGGAAGCAAGTTGATTATCCACCTAAAGTTTATTATACTGTTTGTGTCATGAAATTTTTCACTTTTCTGCTTCACTGTTTAAAATATTTTGTGTTTATCAAGTCAGTCTTTCTACAATGTAGTCATAGTTTTGTCACTTACCTGCTCAAAAACCTTATCATCACTCAACCTCTCCACCTACCACATAGTTAATAAATTAAATGTATTTTCTTAATCCATTACAGACTAAATCTGCTTTCAAATCTAGTGCTTTCCACTCTTCTGTTCATCTTTTATGATCTAGCCAAATGAGACAACTTGCTATTCTCCGGACACACCTCACATTCCATACTGCTGTGTCTTTCCTTATACACACCTTCACCTAAAACATTATCTTTCTTTCTAGATGTAGATCAAATACCACTTCTGCAATAAATCTTTCCCTTCTTTCTCTCTCTCTCTCTCTCTCTCTCTCTCTCTTCTTTTCCTTTTTGTAGTACTGAGTATCGAACCCAGGGCCTCACTCATGTATAAGCTTTCTACCACTGAGCTACACCCCAGCCATGTGTGTGTGTGTGTGTGTGTGTGTGTGTGTGTGTGTGTGTGTG
>PVJS01037049.1:0-20129 GCA_004027185.1 Glis glis
TATTAGTGTGATGTTGGCTTCATAGAATGTGTTTGGGAGTGTCCCATTTCTTTCTATTTCACGGAATAGATTGAGGAGTATTGGGATTAGTTCTTCTGTAAAGGTTTTATAAAATTCACCTGGGAAACCATCTGGACCTGGGCTTTTCTTTGATGGTAGGCTCTTTATTGCTGCTTCAATCTCGTTAATTGCTATTGGTCGATTTAAGTTTTCTATGTCTTCTTGTTTCAACTTAGGAAGGTTGTACATGTCTAGAAACTTGTCAATGTCTTCTAGGTTTTCCATTTTGTTGGAGTATAGTTTTTCAAAGTAGTTTCTGATTACACTCCCTTTTTAAAAAGTTTATTGTTTTGAAACAGGGTCTCACTAGGTTGCTGAGAGTCTCATTAAATTGCTGAGGCTGGTCTTGAACCTGCAATCCTCCTATCTCAGCCTCCAAAGTACAGGGATTACAGGCATGCACCACCACAACCTGGCTTCTCATTATTTCTTACTTCAATTCTTGGTAGAAATACTTTTAAGGCCATCATCTATAATCGTATTTAAATTTTTAAGTTTTCTGGGACAAAAGATTGTGTACATAGATGGAACTACTGTAGAGGTCTACCAAATTGACCTCTATAAATAATTTAGCAACAACAAAAATACATTCTCAAGTCTTAAATACTTTTCTAGGAATAACATCTCCATTGTCAAGAGATCCAACAAAATTGTTACATCTATCAGCAGTCCTCAATTCAGCTACATTTCTTCGGGATCTCCAGCAAGTCAGGAGAATACATCTGAAAGCTTCTAAATGTCTAAGGTGTTGGAATCACTTCAGAGTTTTACTTCAGGTTTGTTCTGCTCCAAATCAAGTGGACATCTCCTGGGAGAGAGAGCTAGGAAGATTCTTTCCACATGATTCCTTGTGCATGAGAACAACCCTGGGGAAATTATAATCAGGGAAAAGAGAATGGGAAAGATGATATGAGCTCCTCAGAGAACAGTCTACTTGATGTCGATGATCTGCAATGCACGGGTTAGGTTGTTGTGAGTGTTTGGAGCATATCAAATGTTACTCAGCTCAACACTTGGAGTCAATAAAACTTAAATTATGCAAACATTTTTTGGGATCTTGTCATTGAATCTCATGTTTCCTTATTATCTCCTTTTTAATTTCCAATACTAATTTCCACCAAAAGATATTTTGGTTGTCAAACCACTGCGATAGAAAGTTGAATGCCTTGAGATTGCCCTAATAAAGACAGAAAAACAGCCTCAACAACTGGCACTGTGCATGGGACAGAAACAAACTTGACTTGAAATTTGTATGTGATCAGTTGCATTCTCTTGCATCATCTAGACTTGCTTTATTCATGATGTGTTTCAGCCCATCCGAAAAGCAGTGCCAAAATAGTAACACAAGCTTTTGAAGGTTTGTTTCATTGCATTATGTTGTATCATCTTTGGCTTCATCTTTAAAGTTCGGTTTTTATGTTTCTTCTTAGGTAGGAAATTCTTGCCCTGGAGGGATGTCATTAACACTGTCAGTGAGTAGGTGCTGAGGGATGCAGCGGGCTCTCTCTAAATTATATTAGCCAGTTTTATTGCCCTTCATCTGGAATTCGTGCACCTCCCCTGTGTTGATTGGCCCTTGATGAACTTTGGCTCCGGATGGGTCCTGCTAAGAGGGAACAGTCCCTTTTCGTGCTGTGTTTAACATTCAACTGTGGTCTATAGAGTCCTTGCAATGTAGTAAAAACAAACTGAGCTCTCCTTAAAGCCAGTTTCGTCATTGGAAGGTCCCAAGTGATTCCCCTAGACTTACCCCTGGGTTCTCCCAGGTTGTTTTCTGGAGGTAGAAGTTTCTGAGTGTGGAGCCACTATTAAAGTTTGCATATTTTCAGGAGGTGCCTCTTATTCTAAAGGACGGTGGCTAGAATAAAGCATGCTTTTGAAATTTCCATTCTTAACTCTTCCTGCCTGGCTGCCTTGCTCACCAGATGGCTTAAGCGTGTTGCTGTGTCACTGTTACATTGACTCAGCTAGACTCTGACCTTATATTTACCTTAAAGCACTCAGGCCAAAGGAAATAGTTAAGGAGGAGCGAGAGCAAACAACCAGGCCCACATGCCTTCTATGTTTACTATAATCACCTGCTCAAATGGAGGGCCTGGTAAGGGATTCTTTCTGCATTAATAAAAAAATATTCCTGATGCTATCTAACAGCAAAAGTAATTCTGACTAGGAACTGTGGTTGCCTCAAGGGAGATAAACTGGATGGCTAGAGAAAGGGGGAGGGAGGTAGAAGAGTGACTTACATCTCACTGAACATCCGGTTGTACAATGTCCATGTATTATCTACTCAGAAATGAAAAATGTAGAAAAAAGGAATGTAAATAAAGAAAAAGAGAAGACCAAAGAAAGAAGTAGTTCTGCCTATTACTTTGACTAAAAAGGAAAACAGACACACTGGCTTTTAAGAGAACTTTTTTTTTGTTGTTGTTATTGTGGTATTTGTCTTCTGGTGTGTATGCAGTGTGTCTGAACCTGAGAAGAACCTTGGGGAGGGATACTTGCATGAACTTTTCAGCAGAAAAAAAGTAGGGCAAGTACTCTGCTTTTCTTCATATGCAGCATCGAGGTAGGGACCATTTTGGATCTCAGGTTTCATTCAAGCATTTACCAAAGAATCAGAAGACCATCATTTAGAACACATACACTACACTACACACACACACACACACACACACACACATACACATCGTCTTTTTACAAATGAGAAAGCCAATGCTGGGGGACCACATTAAGAAACATTCAAGGAGCTGGGTGCAGTGACACATGCCTGTAATCCTAATACTTGCGAAGCTGAGACAGGGAGATATCACAGGTTTGAGAACAGCCTCAGCAATTTAGCGAGACTCTCAGCAATCTAAAAAGTCAAAAAAAAGTCAAAAAAATAAAAAGGGCTGATGGTATAACTTGGAGGTAGAGTGCCCCTTGCTTCAATCCCCAGTAACACACACACACACACACATACTCTCTCTCTCTCTCTCTCTCTCTCTCTTGAGGAGCCCTGCATGGTGCACACCTATCATCCTAGTACTAGGGAGGTTGAGACAGGAGGATTGAAGGTTTGAGGCCAGCCTCAGCAACTTAGTGAGACCCTGTTTCAAAATAAAAAATAAAAAGGGCTGGGGGTGTAGCTTGGAGATAGAATGCCCCTGGGTGGTTCCATTCCCAGTACAAAAAAAAAAAAAAAAGAAAGAAAGATTGATTCAAGGTTACACAGGTTACAAGAACTGAGTGTAATTCTAGATGAGGGATGTCATTCTCCAATATAGCCATACCTGACAAGTTACTCAAATAGAAAATAATAGTCATGACTTGGTGAATGCAGGCATATATTACAGGTAAAATTTAGTGCCAGTGTCAGGAAAGCCCAAAGCTTCTTTTGTGATGGAGTGTCAGAATGAGGATAATTGTATTCAATGAATACAAATGTAAAATACAACACAACCTCTTTTCACCACTGGAGTAGAAATCTGGATGGGAGAAGATTCTATGCAGGGATAACCATCCTGACAGTCTTACATCTTAGTATGAGAATTACTCATTTTACTCTCCTTGTTCATGTACATTTGCTTTTGTGGTCTCAGGGAAGCAGGAAGAGAAGCAGCAAGACCTTTTCAGGAGTGGAGGCTAAGTGGTCTGGTATTTGGGAAATCCCATATTACAATGGGATTTTTTAATTAAAATCCAAATGTCCTTGTCAGGATAGATTAAGAAGCTCATAAAAGAATAAAATTGTGTTGTTTTGATGTAGATGCTGATGTGTGATGTGTGTGTGTGTGTGTGTGTGTGTGTGTGTGTGTGTGTGTGTGTGTTTGCTGGGGACTGAAACTAGGGGCATTCTACTTCTGAGCTATACCCTCAGACTGATTTTATTTTTATTTGCAGAGTCTTGCTAAGCTGCTGAGAGTCTCTTTAAGTTGCTGAGGCTGGCTTCAAACCTGTGATCCTCCTGTCTCAGCCTCCCAAGTATTGGGATGACAGGCATGCGCCACCATGCCCGGCTGATGCTGTTTCTTTAGAAATAAGAATCTTAAGAACCAGAGGCATCTGCTACTCTTGGGGTTTTAGCATTGGAACTGTACTAGCTTGTGCCCAAGGACAGGGCTATGGTCTGGGCCTTCGTGTTAGTGAATAATAAAAATTTACCCATATTCCACAGGAGCCCTTGAGGTCATCTGCCTGACACTGGACTTGTGTCCCTGAGATCCATCAGCATGTGGCTGCCAGAATCAATTTTAGAAAATATACTTCTAATCTTGTCATTACTGCTTAAAGTGCCACTACCTTTGGTAGAAAGTGAAAACTTCTCAGCGAGGCTTGCAACGCCCTTCTTGAGACAATCCGATCAACATCGCAGCCCCATTTCCCACTATTCCTCTTGAGCCGGTAAGTCCCAGCCTCCCTGAACTCCTTGTAGCTCCTTGGATGCACTGTGGTCTCCCGGGTCTCTGAAACCTGGTCACCTGCCATTGCAAGATGCTGCCCACTCCTTTTTTTAAACCCATTTCCTATTTGTGTTTGAAAGGCAGTTCCAGTATCATTTCATCTATTATTTATCCTTCAAAGATTATTATCACTGTGGATAGAAAAGAGTAGAGCAAGCTCTCTGCCTTGGAAGAGCATTTGATCAATGGGTGAATGAGCCATTTACAGACCTATGCACAGGTGACAGGAGGATGTAGAAGAGGAACAGAAACTGTTCTCTGATCCCTCCTTCGATGAACCCCACCCCCCACTGATTCTGGGACTTTTCCAAGGGGAACCGTGTGGATAGTTTCTAAGTCTTCAGCCCTACTGCGTTATTGGCCCGTGGTGGATGCCCCAAATGTTTACTTCCTAAGTGAATAAATGAAGGAGTGATTACACCCAGAAAGTGCCTGAAGCAATGGGAGGGAGTCTGGCACGGCAGGCCAGACCTACTCAGAGGCTCAAATCATGAAGGGGAAGCATTTGGGACAAGTCATTCTGCAAAGAAATGAATGGGACACGTGCCAGAAAGATGTAGAAACAAGAAATCTGAGGGCAAAGAAAGAAGAGGAAGGAGAGAGACTCTGGTTCAGTCTCTGAAGTTAGGAGAGCCGGTCCCAGCAAACCCAGCTGAACTTCATTTGGGGGAGAGCTCCATGTCCCTAACAGGATGTCCTGGTCCCCTCCCTCACCCTCTCCACTCTGTACTTATTTACTTATGTTAGTGAGCTTAATGAGATTTTTGTTTCATGTAACCTCAAGAAATTCAACTTCCATGTAATTAATGTACTGAGGGTTTTAGAACAGCACAGGGAAGGAAAATCAGCATGTAATTCCTGAACTCACGAGGATACTTCACCTAGTGATTCTATTTCAATCAAATGTCACATGTTTACACTTTTAAAATATTTCTGAATTGATTAAAGAATCATGAAGAGTTTGCTAATCATGTTATCCAAAAAGAAAATGACGTAGATTACTATAGCCAAGATAAGGAATGAAATGAATCAATTATTTGCCTCCTTTGACTAGTTGTCATTATTGATTTATTTGGGGTTAAGTGACCTAAAAGAATGTTTTGAAGCACCTCTGAGAACCTAAGCAGTCTGATCCATAGGAGTAGGAACATCTAAATCTCTGTAATTATTTAGTTATTCTAGTAAATGACAGCCTGACCTAAGAACAGTTGGGAAAATGTTGAATGCAAGCTATGAAAATAAAATATCCTATTATACTAACAAGGTCAGATGTGCAGAGGCACTAGTGAAAACCACGAAATTTCTGGTATGCTTGAAGCAAAAGACTATAAGCTTGAACTGATTATCTTAGAATTCAGGTTTAGAATAGATAAACATAAATCCATAATTATGCAAAATTTTCTCATTACTCAAAGCTAAAAAAAGAGTATTTGAAGGTATTCTGAAGATTTCTAAATTTTTATAAGTGTTTATAAGAAAAGTAAATCTCTTTCCTGGTGATGGGGAAGCATAGACCTATATGCTATGCTCAGTTGCAGACACTTCTTATCATGTTCTAGTGTATCTGTATCCTCAGTTATGTTCTTTTGCTCTTATGTTAATGGTTTTATTATTGATATATGAATTAAGTCTTGCCCAATTCCTACTAAGAAGGAATCAGGTGCTTGAATAATCAATATTTCCCTCTCTTGTGATTATATTGATGAACCTCTCACAATTTATATTCCTTTGGATCAGAATTAAACTCCCCACCATATGAAGCAGACAGGAAAGCACCCTCTATTTTGGGACAGGACACTAAGGCTGATCCCAGGGGCTGTAGATTTTTGCTATATGGAACTTTTTAAATAGTGCACAATCTAGAATTCTGGGCAGTAGAAAGGATTGTGAGAGGTTTTATTAATTATTACAAACATTTATTAACAATATATGCTTCTATGAGTAGTAACAAATATTTCAAGAAAGTACTTTATATATCCCCACTTACAGAGGAGGTGAGCCAAGATCCAAGAAGGACCTTACAGCTAGAATTTGAAATCTGCCTCTAAACTGATGTGCCTAAAATCAATTCTAAATTCTAACACTTTGAAATTCACTTTGGAAATCCTAGTATGCTGTTAGAGGGGAACAAAAAATTTGAAGAAAGATGGCAGTGATGTGTGAGATATGGGAAGAAAGAGGACGTGCCCTTAACAATCACTTGCTCTCAACCAACTTCCGGTTGGACGTTTCTATGTGGCCTCCACTTTCCTTGGGGATAGATGGCCTCACTGAGGCTCTCTGCATTCTCAAACATTCACTGCTCTTCGGCTTAAAAATTCTCTTTTCCACAAAGCTTGTCTTTATGCTTTAGAAAGAAATGTGCACTATTTGTATTTTTTTCCACTAGAAACTATTGTGAACTTGAACCCCAAATCATATCATTTGAAATGGAAAGACACCATATTTTCACATTGAGCTTTCTTCTGTGATCCAAGACGCATTCTGACCATGCTGATTTTTATGGGTGTCAAGCTAAGGAGAGGAGGAAGGCTAAACATGCCCTCATGTTTTGAAAACAGATTCACACTTAACTGTTAAAAAAGGGACAATTAGGTATTTTGAACTTATTATAGAATTAGTGGTTTTAGCTGATATAGTGACTTTTCACTTTTTTCTTTCTTTTTGTGGTGCTGGGGATCAAACACAGGGCCTACCCTGTGGTAGGTAAGCTCTACCACTGGGCTACGCCCCCAATCCCTGGCTATTATTTAAAAGTAATTATTATATAGAGATAATGATTAAAGATTTATGTATAAAATCTGAGATTGACTTTCAAATAATATGGAGGGGGAAAGTCTATGGGAATATGGGTCAACTAATTATAGGAGCTAGGTTCTGGGTTTATAAAAGTTCATAATCAATTATTTACTTTTATATGCCTTTACGATGCTTTGTAATAAAAAGATAAAAAGGAAAGGGTTTTAAAATTCTCCGTAGACAATTTATGATCTCACTCCTGTTGCCAAGTCAGGTCTTTGATATAGTAACTGTAGGGCTGAGCAGAGAGAGGAACGAGATGAAGTATAGATTTGGTAATTGGAGGATGTGATTGGTTGTAAATATCTGGGTGTTCTTTGTGTAATTGTGTGTTTGGTCATACATGTATATAAATAACATCATTGATTAAAAATTTGAAATATATATAAAAGCTTTGTAATATATAATGTGTTTTGATTAATATATTAAATTAACCATGCTTCTTATTCCTTTTATTAGTTATGTACAACTGCATAATAGTTCTTGAGACTTGGAAATATCTCTAGTATTCATTTTCTTAGCAGTACCATAGCGAATTTGCAGGTGAACATAATTACTTTTGCTTAACCACTGAAAAACATTTTAAGAAAGATCTAACAACTTTCCAAACATTCATTGAGTTTATTAGCATGGGCAGAAAATAAGACCCTAATAGTGATATTTTTAGTTCTCGGTTTACCAATCTTCATGTTATCCTAACATTCCCATGAGTTTTAGTCACAGTTTTTATTTCTTATTACAACAAAATCAAATACTTTAAAACTTAGGCATCATGGAACAAGTTCAGATAATGAAGTGCCAACTGGATTTTGGCAGCATTCCTTACATATTTGTCATCAAGAGTCAAAAGTAATAGGAAAGAAATTAGGCAGATGAAAGCAGTTTGGTTTCACAGAAACGGAATTGACATCGCCCAGTCAGTGCTGTGGAATTCTGGACTCTGCCACTACAACTCTCACTACCATCCTCTCTAATCAGTTTCAGCAGACACATTGGGTTGAATTAACATCCGGAAATCTTCTACTACAATGAAACTAAATAGTTCTGCCTACGTCTACAGTGTTTAGTCATAGCACATGTTTATTCTTTTTACGTTCTGAAACTATTATACGTGGCCTGTCATTGAATTACTTTTAATTAATGTTCTCTTGTTTAGTTCTGCCAGGAAGCCTTCCCAACCTTTTGACCGATTAACACGGGCTCAGGAGGTATTTTGGAAAGAGTGCTGTACTTGTATTTGTAACGATGCTTTCAAAGTCAAAGTTTGAACCAAATTCTCTTTGTCTGTCTCTCTGATATCACTAACTTTTAGTAAAAGGCGAGTCCATTGTTAAGGCAATTTCTCTGTCTCTTTTTTTTTTTTTGCGGTACCGGGGATTGAACCCAGGGGCGTTCTACCTCCGCGCTACACCCCCGGCCCTATTTTTTATACTTTATTTTGAAACCGGGTCTCACGAAGTTGCGGAGGGCCTCACTAAGGAGAGAGAGAGAGAGACAGGGAGAGAGAGACAGGGAGAGAGAGAGAGAGAGAGAGCTGAGGCTGGCCGCGAACCCGGATCCTCCGGTCTCTGCCTCCCAAAGTACTGGGATTACAAGCGTGCGCCACCACGCCCGGCCTTCTCTGTCTCTTAACAGAAATGATGAGCTCCTTTTCAGTCCACATACCACCATATTTTAGATTTTAGTTGGGCCTATGAATGTGTGTGTAGACCGAGAGCGAGTTTACAATTTCTGTTAGGGAAGAGTTAGTATTTTGCCTAGAACGGAGGTGAAGTGTGTATACACTTGGGATCTACATAGGTGGGAATGAAGAGCCCAAAATTCATGAATGAATCAGTAGCCATTATTTTTCCAGGTGTGGTTTATTTCTTTGTTTCTGCCACTTCCCTCGTTCAGCACCAATGTGATCTTTTACATAGGGATATATATGTTTGATGTCAGCAGGCAGAATTTTGAGTAGGGAATAAGCAAAATCCAAAGATTTTTTTTCCTTGCCAGTAACTTTTAGGTAACCTCACGATGCTATACCAGCTTCTGTAGTGTTGTTACTCATGTAGTTGCTCTGGGAACCAGTTGGCAGCATTGCCACAAAGTCATGGACTGATGGCACTTTGTGATTTTTCTTGAATCCAGATGACTGCTTTTGATGTTAAGGAGTTTCCACCATCTTCAGTGAAAAAGTCTAAGAAGAAAGGAAGAGTTGTATAACAATAACACATCACAGTTACGGAGTTCCTCTCTAGCCACTGCAGAGCTTGTTATAATAATGAAACTATTAATTTTTGCCTGACATACCATGAAACAAAGACAATCATGATCAGGGTTCTAAATAGCAAATTCTACTTTAGTGTGTAAATTAGCCTAAAAGTATTAAAACTTAGAAAAACACAGAAGAGAAAAATACAAGAACAGGGAAAATTCCAAAATGTGCCTAAAGTTATGTAGATGATTGCTTCATTTACCCTTTGAGAGACCAAGACCCACCCTCAGTTGACAGTTGGAACAGCCAAACAACAACTCCTTTCGGGTGCAGATCTAGATGACAGAGTGAACCAAAATCCTTCAGTGGAGATGTTCCTATTTCGCAGACATAGGAAAATAAATTCGAGTGACTCTCTTCTATTGCAGTTATTCTCTTAGAGTTAGGTCTTTTTGACTTGAAGGAATCGGTACATTTTAGAAAATACTTAACTTCCTATTGATTCATTTCTTTTCTGAATGATAAAGTTGGTTCAAAAAGAATGTAGGGTTGCTATCTATACAGTTTGTACCCAAATGATGAGGAATAACCCAAAAACTATTGCCTAGGTGCCCAAATATAGAAGTTATATACCCAAGTTCTCATCAGTCACTGTACAAAATGAAAAAATGAAAAAAAGGACCACTGTTTGCGCATCCTCCACCAAGTATTGAAAAGTATAATATAAAATGCTTATTAAACACCTTATGGACACATATTAACACTATTAATATTGACCTTGGCTCAATAAACTTGTGCCACAAAGAAATATGAAATCTGTGGAACATTTAAGCTAAGTAATTGGGTTGCAAAAATACTAAACAGAGAAGCAAACTCACTTGGAAATGTTTACTTTTATTTAAAAACAGAATTTTCAAGTGCCTCTCTGCTTTCTGATTCAGGACAAGAATGAAAATACTGAAATGTGGCAGGGTTTCTAGCAGAATGAAAGCCAAGAAACACTGAAAACAGTGTTGAGATTTCCGGTTTAATTTCCAGGACAAAGAGATCCATTGTTGGTTTCTATCATCTCTGCTACATAGATACCTGGACAAATAAAAGCTGCTGACCTCCCCGGGTTACCTGGTGCCCCATCTCGGCTCTCATTCTGCACTGCTCCTCACAGTATGGTGCTGGGGCAAGTCCAGCTGTTCTTTACCACATTGGCTCCTAATCATTTCCAAAGGAAGGACTGGAAAATACTTGGAATTTTCTATACTTTCACATTCGTTTATTCTCAGAGCACTCATCGTTTGTATTTTGAGCCACGTGTTGAGTACAGGAATATGGAAGAGGCATTTAACTACTTTTTCTCCCTAAAGAACAATATCATATTTTTTTTAGTATAGTATTTGTTTTGTTTTGCTTTTACATATGGCCTCTTTAAACATTTTAGTCATTCTTCCTCTTTGGATTTAAGTACCCAATTCCAGGGAATAATAAAGCAAACACCAAAGCAGGGCTTTTTCGTATTATGAATTTAGTTGTTTTTCATGACTAATTATTTTTATGTTATTCTTCAGCTTATTAGCATATATATACATATATTGATTAATTCATTTGCTGAATGATCCTTGGTTCAGAAGGATCTGGAGTTCCCATCTATACAGTTTACACTAAAATGATGAGGAATAAATCAGAAATACTATGGCCCTGGGTGCCCAGATACTAAAGCTATATACCAAAGTTCTCATCAATCGTCATAGAAAATAAAAAATGAAAAAAACAAAGATCGGGGTTTGATACATACACACGCACACTCATGCACGTACACACATATAATATGTTCAAAAAAGTATTGATTTTGTGAATTTATGAAAAAATCCTTTAGTACTCGGGTTCTACTTAGCACTATCACAATTGCCATTTCTTTTCTTTCAACCTTACTTTGTTTTTATGCTTGAATGGAGCTATAAAAGCATTTGTTAGCCACTAATACTCTCATATCAGTTTTCCACACACAGTCTCATTAATTATGACAAACAAGGAACTGGAAAAGGAAAGAGAGGTTATTAAGTTTAGTTAAGAGGTAGCACTTCTTTCTCTGCTATCTTATTTGTTTTTGGCCAGAATGCATAGAATGGATGTTATTAGTTATTTATTTCTGGAATCTGTGTCTGTTTTTTTTCCTGACATATCACTGTATCTTACCATACAGGGCTGAATCTTCCACATTCATATTTTTGGCATGCTCCATAGCCACCACCCTATGTTCTGAAGTACCTTGCATTTTAGAAATGAGCCACAGCCTCCTACCTGGACATGTACAAAATAGTAGCCAACTCCGGTGACTACCCATGAGATAGTCTGGGAGCAAGCTGACCCAAGAGAGGCTAGGCTAAGCAGATAAACTCCTTCTGTGGTCAACTTGCTGGCCGTTGGACTTGCATCTCGGCCTACCACTACTGAGTTGCTATATGCATTCACCTGCACTGCCACCTTCTACCGGTGACTCTGCATTAGACAGACAGCTCCTGATTTTACTCCCCTTTGGCATTCACAAATGAATGTTCTTTCATGTTCTACCCTGACCTCTATCCCTGGTATTGGTTCTTCATTTACACTTCCTAGCCTCCTTCTGCTCTGTGTCCTTTTCAGACAACTAGCACTTCAGTTTTCATTACAATCAACAGTGAAAACCATGGAAGAAAATGGCTCATCCTGACACCCTGGTATCAGCCCCTAAGCAAATTGTTCCACTGATTTGTCTTCAATGTACAATGTCTGTTCTCTTTCCTGAGACACTCCCCAAGTATATTTTCATAAATGGAAATTGGTCTCTCTATTGGAAAGGAAGATGAAAGGCATTAAAGAATGCTTTTTTTAAAAAAATCCCATGAGACCTCAGAATGATTCCTTGATAGATTAGAAGAATCTTCCTGGTTGCAAACTATTTTTTAGTGCTCTGGCTTTTTACATTCTGGTACAACCCATTTTAAAGAGGTAAACTGAGCGCATGCCACATCAACACCATATCATCACCCATTCTACAACCTTGCTTCCTTTATTTTCATGTCTTCTTACTGGTCAGTGAATGAGATATGTTATATAGTTTGTGGCATTTTGACATTTGGCTCTTTATCTAGCTCTTCACTTCTGTGTGCTGGTTGTTCTATTCTGCTTTTAGTTTCACAGGAATCTTGCTTTTCTCCCGTCTGGTATCTTTTGAAAGCAGGCAAGCCATTAGACATATTAGTTTTGTAGGTAGAAATTGCCAAAGTCATTTTGCTTTTAACTTTGCCCTGTTCCAGCCTGGCCCTTGATCCTTAACTTATCTCCCAGTTTTGACCCATCTTCTATTCTTGGGACTTCACTGCTAGTCGTGCTTTCCCCATATCCAATATCCTTCGTTGCTGATTTATGTCCATCTGGCTCTTTACAATCTCAATCACATGAGTAGATTTTTCCTCCTGCCCCGTCCCCAGCTCCTGAGACTCTAACTATTGATATGGTTTATTATCTTGGCCCAGAAAATCTTGATCCTTCAGGAAGGGGCTTTTGAAGTGGACTCCTGGTTATTCTTCATTTCCCTTTCCAGTTTATTCTTCACAGCTCTCTTCCCAGTTCCATTCTCCAAAAGCCTGACCTCTTTTGGACTGTAGCATTCAATTTCTCGTCTCCTGGTTTCTATTTGGAATGGAATGGCAATGGCAAAGATCAGCAGACAGGAGTTAAAAATAGGTGGGTTATTTATTCCCCTTGTTTCTTCTTGCCAGTTTGGTTAGTGGCCATCTTATTTTACCTATAGTTACCCCTGTTTTACTGAGGTAGCCCTTTTCTTATGGCTTTGACTCTTATTGGGTAACATGATTCTTTCTTTGTCTGGGTACTAGGGAAGGTAAAGGCTTTCCACTATAGTGGTGTTGTATGTTTCACCATACCTCACTGGTAGTCTTAATGTAGCCCACATTTTCATCAAAAGTCTCATCATTAAAATTTCTCCAATTAACCCTTTGATTATACCTTTTGTTTCTCGCTGGTTTCCTGACAGAGACATGTGTGTTGAGAAGAGGACTCACAGCATGTATAATCAATGGTAATAGATCTTTATGAATGTGATTATCATTTGAGGGACAATGATGTAATAGTCACAATCTGTGCCTCAGAGGGGTGTGTGTGTGTGTGTGTGTGTGTGTGTGTGACAGACAACAAGATCTTGAGGAGAGGACTGACTAAGGAATATGGAGAGCTAGGTTTTCTTTCTGAGTTGATGACATTTTATGATGGACATACTTGGATAGCCTTTTTCTGTTCAGCTAAATCAGTCTTTGGAAGAAGAGGCACAATAACAGGCATTAGAATAGGCATAGGGACACAGAACAGAAATGGAAGCTTGTATGCTTGGACCTCGGTCAGCTAGTCCCCCAGGAGAGGACAGGACTGTTTTCCTTCTTCGGGGATAATGAATATGTGTCATACTGAGGTCTATTCATGAACTAAATTTTGAACTACATGGATTCAGGAATTGGTTCTCCCCTCTGCCGAGGCAGAGAGAGATCAGTGGGCAAAGCTCCATCACAGGTACCAGTGTTTCAACTGTATGGCTTGCTTAGGGTACGTCAGAGCCATTTCTGGCAGTACTATAGACTAGTGGCTCTGTGGTTTTAAAATTTTTAAAGTTTTATTGATTGATTCATTGATTGGTGATGGGGATCAAATCCAGGACCTTGTGTATGCCAGGCATGTGTTCTACCACTGAGCCACACCCCTAGCCCAGGCTTTGTGCTTTCTAAGCTGAGCAGGGAGAAGTACCCATGGACAATTACCTAGTGAAGAGTAATGACAAAGGATGTTGAGATTTCTTGTAAGAACTGCAAGTCTATAGGAACAACAGTGTAAGTGGGGGCCAGTCAGAAGATAAGTCATCCTGATGTGCGCTCATTTTCTAGGGAGGCCTCCTTAGTCATATGGGAATGGTGCCAAATTCAAAGTTTAATTCAACCCAAGATGTGGGTTACCAAAGTATTACCTTAATCAACTGGATTACAAATCTAATATATCTCTGTACGTTTAAAGCCCATCAGATTGCAGGAAATCTGGGATATTCAATCACTATATGCAGACTTGAGTATGGTTTTGGTCAAACACACTAAGCTACACAGCCAAAATTAAGTGGAGAGTGTAGGAATTATCTAGTAAATTATTCTGTGCCAATAGCCAAATGGGATTATTCTGGACTCAAATAGATTGTTTTTGGCTTATATGGCCAAACTGAATTGGCTGTCTATGGAAGACCAAAGTTAACAGAAATAGTGGGCTTTTAGACAAGGACGATCATTAGCAGAATAAAATGGAGTCATATACAGGGAAATCATGAAATTCCTTGAGTTTAAGCTGGGACTAAAGGAAGAGTAAAGAACAATATATGTGTCAGTTATTTTGGCACCGAGCAGTTAAATATTAACAGAAAATCAGTGTTAAAAACACAGGAGATTCATGTTTTAAAATTTTAGATCATAGAGAAAATGACTAACAATAAATATTCATCTTTTGACTTGTGCCAATTGAAATGGCTGACAATATAGATGGAATTTGCCAGATTTCTGCTCTGTTCTGGGCTGAGGAGATTTCAGACAAATCTCTGTCCTTTCCCTGAATTATATCCATGCCCTCTGTGTTCCTTCAGTTCTATCATACTCAATAAAGAACCACACAACCCACACTCATGGTGAACAAAGCTATTATTTAATGGAATCTTTCCACTGTAAAAAAAAAGTATTTTAATTGGCTTAAAATAATACTAAATGCTGAAAGCCAAGAACATGACCTCTGGCCTCGCTGGTGTTTAAGATATCACACCCTTCATACTTTCTGGTGAGAGTCTCAGGCCTGTCTCTGAAGAAGGGCCAAATGTAAATAAATTCATAGTGTTTAGATCAGGACTTTGCCAATGTATATTATGTCTCATATAAGCCCTTATTATATAACTTCCTTCTTTGGGTTTTACAGAGTTCTTGTTTGTTGACATTCAGGGTGTGTCTAGAAAGTATATTTTTGATTTCTCCTACTCACCTAGGCAGAATGCCCTGGACATTAGGGGATCTGGTTTGTACTTTGTGGTTTATTTTTTGTGGTTGTATATTTCCTATGTTTTGTTCATGTGCCCTTAGACTTCTTAGGAAAGCTCGACAGCTCATTTTTATAAATCAATAAATAAGTAAGTAATACATCATGGATCAAAGGCCACAGCAGCAGCACCGTAGAGAGAATTATATTGTCCTAGGCACTTATGTACTTATAATGATGATATCCTTGGACTGAGAGCCTAACACATTTTTCATTAGAACTATTAGATTCCATATAAGATCAACAATTACAAACACTCTAGTCAAGATGATTAAAATTTAATGGGCTTCTTTTATAAGATTCAGAGTTTAGTATTCTCCTGTCCTCCTCTTTGGCCTGACTTCTTTCTGTATTTCAGAATTCTCTTGTTTGACTTCCAAAAGCTACTCTGTTAATACCTCTTAAACCCAGAGGTATAATTGAAGAAGAATAAAACTTGGAATTCTTGAGTCTTTAATGAGGCTCCCAGGAGCCAGTATAGCTTAGGAATTCCATCCAGGAGTGAGTATGCCGATCACTACATGCTCCAGGTCAAACTTCAGAACCCCCTGTTCAAAGAGGATTTTACCTCTTGTAAAATCCACTTAGTTTCCTGTGAGAAGAGAGGAGGGAGCTTGGGAGGGGTGCTCAGCAGGAGCTGGAATACAGAACGCACCCTTGGGATCCACGGATAGCCACCTGCTCTCCCACTGTCTCCCACCCCTCTAACACATTTCCGGGCACAGAGGACACACAGTATTTGTCAAATTAATAAATGAATAAATGAAAAATTTAAAAGAAGGTAGAAAAGACAATAATTGGTTGGGTAGTCTTAAATTTCTAACTCACAGTAATATCAACTATATTTCAAAGCAAAACAAAGGGGTATTGTATGAATGAAAGAAAACAAAATATATGGAGATAGGAAAAAAGAAAGACAAAGAGGAAAGAGATAAGAAACAAGACTATAGTATTGATTCTAAGAATATGATTTTGAAGCTGGGCGTGGTGGTACACGCTTGTAATCCCAGTACTTTGGAAGGCGGAGACCTGAGGATCCGGGTTCGCGGCCAGCCTCAGCTCTCTCGCTCTCTCTCTCCCTGTCTCTCTCTCTCTCTCTCTCTCTCTCTCCTTAGTGAGGCCCTCCACAACTTCGTGAGACCCAGTTTCAAAATAAAGTATCAAAAAAAATAGGGCCGGGGGCGTAGCGTGGAGGTAGAACGCCCCTGCGTTCAATCCCCGGTACCGCAAAAAAAAAAAAAAAGAATATGATTTTGGTTTGCCACTATGCTTAATTTTTTAAAAATTACCTTGTGTTGACATTTTCTTCATACTTTATAGTAGATAGTAAGGGGCAGGTATAAGCAGACTCGTGGCCATTAAAATTTGTTCATCACCATAACTTTCCTTTGAACCATTTTATTTCCTAAGAATAAGAATAGTAACATCAACAGCAATAAAAATAACTCTGTGCTAGGCATGAGCTAAGGATGCTAACTGCATTGCTGCATCGAATCCTGGTGACAACCCCATAAAGCAGATGCCTTGATCCCTTTCAGTCTACAGATTGGATGAGGAGGCCTAAAAGAGTTAGGTTCTTTTGGTCAGGATCATATAGCAGATTTGAACCCAGACAGTCTTGTCCTGCACTCTCTTCCTGGGTGCTCAGTGTTCTTAAAGGATCCTCTTCATGCTCATGACCCCTACTACAGTGCCTCTTCAGGCTCTGAAGTCTTGGGAGTTCTACAGCATACTGGGATGGGTGCTATAGACTGCAGGTTCCTTTTAAATTTTATATGTTGACATCCTATCCCCAGTGAGATGTAGGCTTTTGGGAGATGATTAGTTATGAGGGTGAAGCCCTCATGCATGGGATTAGTGCCCCTATCAAAGAGTCTACAGAGACCTCTTCCCCCTTCCACCATGTGAGGACAGAGAGGAGATTGCTGCCTAGGACTCAGGAGATGGGCCCTGACAGTACCTTGATCTTGGGTTTTGAAGTCCCTATAATTGTGAGAAACATATTTCTATTGTTTATAATCCACCTAGTCTATGTTATTCTCTTACAGCAGCCCAAAGGGGCAAAGACAGTGGACTTTCCTAATCTTACACCCTTCAAAACTTGTCTACATTCTTCAGGGCCCTGCTGTGAGGAATAAATTCTTATTAACAGGTTAAGAGCTGATAATGAGTTGATATGTAATTCTTCCAAGCAAATTCATTTCTGTATTTCTCAGAGGCTCTCTGAAAACTATGCTTTGTGCAAGGAAAGATTATACTACTGAGAAGTTAAGACTGTTGGGGGATCTTTGGGGGGAGGGGCACTAATTTGGTCCATGTTGACTTTTCAGTGCCCTTCACATCACATGAAAAAAAAAAAAGATGCCTTTTTGGCTTCTGCTCTGGGAAGATGTGACAAGGGAGAAAGTGTTGCATGTCCCTTCATTATTTATAAGTAATTCTAGCCAGGCTCATTCATATGTATGTACGCATTTCCCCTTTTGGCTATGAGTGCACCTAGGAAAATTTTGGCCTGTATCCCTTGGGGTTTCTTGGGAAAGAGGGATGTTTGAAGGAAAAGAGATTGCTTGCTTTTTTTTATTATTGAAATTTGTGCTGATGCAGCAAGCAACTGAACTTCTCTGTGGGTGTGCATGTTCTGAACCAATGTCAAAATTCTTCCTTTAGTGGTATTGTTTGTTGTGGTATATGTGTATGGATGGAGAAAAGGAGAGAGAGAGAATATGAATTTTCAAAAACACTGGATTTATTCAATTTGGAATTGAGTTTACATCTGTGCCTTTCTATGAGATATGTTGGAAATAAAAATTTCAATCTTGAATTAACTGATTTCAATTCTAACTGTATATTTAGTTCAATAGTCATGATGTGAAGCTCAGATAAAAAGGCATTATTGGTAGAAAGAACAGTGGTTTCACCTGGGTGTGGTAGCACATGCCTGTAATCCCAGTACTTATGAGGCTGAGACAGGAAGATCACAGGTTCGAGTACAACCTCAGCAACTTAGCGAGACTCTCAGCAACCTAGAGAGACCATGTTTCAAAATAAAAAATAAAATGGGGTGTAGCTTGGAGGTAGAACACCTCTGGGTTGTTTTATCAGTGGTCTCTAAGTCAGAAGGACAGAAGGCCTGGGGTTTTGGACTCACCCTGCTGTAACCTAGCTATGAGAACTTGGGTGAGTTAACTTACCTTGAATACTCAACCAAGAGACTCTCTCTGTTTGGATATCATATACTTCTATGATTAGTGATTTAAATGTTTGTCCTTTGTAATCATTTACTTCAAGGCCTTTGCTAGCTGTCTAAGGTTGGGTTTCCCAGTTGCAGAACCTCAGACAAAGGTTCCTAGGCCAGTGATTTTTAAAAGGAAATGTTGCAGGGAAGACCAGTGAATGAATAAGAGGCAGACTAAGAGTCAGAAACCAAGCAAAGATCTGTCTCAGGGAAAGTCCTGCAAAAGCTCACATCAGCCTTCTTCACAGGGAAGCTCCTGGAGTTTTTATGACAAGAGACGAGAGAGCTGGAATCCCCACCTCTGCTCTCCTTAAAGGCCACTTTGTCTCCCCTGCTCCCTTTCTCAATTTCCTGACCTTTTGGGTTCTCTCAAGCATGTGTGCAGAGGGACTCTAGTAGCCTGAGGGCAGGTCTATTAAGAAGAGCAGGTGCAGCCTGGCATGGTGGTGCATGCCTGTAATCCCAGTACTTGGGAGGCTGAGACAGGGGATTGCAGGTTCCAGACCAGCCTCAGAAACTTAGTGAGGCCCTCAGCAACCTAGGGAGACCCTGTTTCAAAATAAAAAAATAGGGCAGGGGGTGTAGCTCGGAGGTAGAAAAAAGAAGTGCAGGTGCTATTTGTTGGAGGTGAAAGTATAGCCAAGGGGGAATGGTGCACAAAAGTATTAGAACTTTGAAGGAGATCTGGGTGGTGGCCCATTCTGCTCCATCCTACCGAACACATAGCATGACTAAGCCACTATCAACACTGAATACACAGGGAGAGAAAGATGGCAAATAGCCACTTGAGGCTAAATACCACTGTCAGACCAAACCAATTCGTATCCTCAAGTCCCATTGCTTGCAAAGTTTCAGGGGATATGGGAAACAATATCTGCTGCTAAGTAGAACCCCAATTCCTGTTTAGGTCAGTGTACCATTTTTCACATTGCTCATGAAGCAGGGACAGCATTAGAGTAAACGTTGTCTGATCTTTTGTGTGGTGTTCAGAATCTTATAAAGGCAAACATCCTAGAAGGTAATAATGTGAAAGGTAAAAACAAATGACCAAAAAGGTCATTAGGGGAAATCTATGCATATCGATTCTTAACATTCTTAAAAGCATGTATATTTATGTTCAATTTTCAGGCAGTAGACTAATTCTCTCCTCAGACATACTTATTTTTTTAATGAGCCACTTTATTTACTTTCCAAACACCTACATACTTAAAATGTTTTCCTTATGAATCAATTTTTTATTTGACAGAAGTGAAGATACTTGTGCCCATAAAAAATGCCATGTGTTTTT
>PVJS01037050.1:0-20129 GCA_004027185.1 Glis glis
GGAAGAAATACATGGGCGTGTGGAGGTGGGGATCCATCCTTATTAAAACCAGGAGGGACAGGTTCCAGGCCAGGGCCATCATGTAGATCAGCAGGAAGAGAACGAAGAGCACTGGTAGGATTCTGGGGAAATCTGAGAATCCCAGGAGGATGAACTGGGTGATGGCTGTGATGTTTGCTCCCCCAGTCATGGCCTTGGCACTCCTCATATCAGAAAGGAGACACAAGAATGCGCAGGTGACTTGGGTGAAATTACAGAATTACCATTTTTATGTGTGGCCATCTTTTTTGCCAATGAATATTGGAAGAGGAGAAATAAATGCTTCCCATTGTGTGAGAAGACTCTAGCCTTCATCTCAAATTATCATCCAATACCTGTTCAATGTTTCATGTTCCCAAGTAATTCATAGAGTCTCATGACAATTAAAAAGAACATTTAAAAAGTAGACTGCAACCTTTTATTTATTTATTTATTTATTTATTTATGTGCAGTACTGGGGGTTGAACCCAGGGGCATTCTACTTCTGAGCTACACCCCAGCCCTATTTTTCGTTCTTGATTTTGAAACAGGGTCTCACTAAGTTGCAGAGGGCCTCACTAAGTAGCTGAGGCTGGCCACGAACCCGGATCCTCTGGTCTCAGCCTCTCAAGTACTGGGATTACAAGCATGCGCCACCATGCCCAGCAACTGCAACCTTTTAAACAAACATGCCACAGAAATGCTTTGATTATTATATATAAGGTAAAGATCACTGGATGAAATAAATGGTTTTTAATAGACCTCTGATCATTCATTATGGATATGGTGCTTTATAGTAAAGATGGCATCTTTCCAGAATAAATTTTAAATAGTTATCTGTCCTGGATTATCATTTAAATACATTTTTTAAAATTTCTTCCTTTATCCTTAAGAAAACATTTACCCTATATATAATAATTTCTCAAAGTTTTTACTAATATGTTAAATATAACATCTCTAAACTAGCCTGGAACATAATTTCATAATTATAATTCTGATATATTTTGGTCGGGAAGAAGCATGTGTGCTCAATGAAATTATTCCCTTCCTAGGGAAGTCTTCATACAAAACATCACAAAAGAAAACAAATAAGCTCACTCTTGTCCCTAAGGTACTGTCTCAATTTTAGGTGTCTTGCCTCTTGGGAAACAGCATGGTAATGTGGCTAAGGGTTCAGACTTTGGAGTTTTAGTTATCATATCCTCTTGTTCTATTTTAAATTGCCCCAGTGGGTTAAACACACTAAGCTTGATTTACTCATTATGAAGTGATGACAATAAAAATCCTTGAACAAGAAGGTTATAACTGAGATGGTTATGAGCAGAAATTCATGCAAATGTTTGGCACACAATCAGGTACATAGTAATTGTTCTGTGATTTTGATTGTTATTATTTTTGATTGCTTATAAACAATCATGGATGACAGCTATCCGCGGAATGGAAAGAGCAGGGCTGCTAGGGTGTGTGTGCGTGTGTGTGTGTGTGTGTGTGTGTGTGTGTGTGAAATTTCTGAGACACCATCAGTTCTGTAGACAGTGAGGCCCCATTGCCTCTGGGTAGGTGTAGATTCAGACCCAGTGTTCACGCAAATCATGCCACCAAGAGTCATGGAGATATAAGCCATATTAACCATTTTCTGTTTAGCTCCATTGACTTTGGGTGCACAATGACAAGGGACAGCCAGCATTAAACTAGGATAGACCTTGATGTAGAGAAAGGTCCAATGTAAATATTTCATTTCCAAAATACTATAGAGGCATAAGTTTTTTTTACAGGTGATCAGCAAGCTAGAGCTCACTAGTGGTTTCACAATAGATCATTCCTATTGTCTATGCTCAAAATATGGTTTCACAATAGATAATACCTATTGTCTATGCCCAAACAGTCCTTCCTTGAGATGAAAGAGACAATCAATGATAACAGCCAAAAAATTTTTGAAAAAGATGAGTAATTAGAAATACCTATACTTTCAGATGTTAAAAGGCAATACAATAATTGATAATTCAATAATTGATAATACAATAATTAATAATTGATAATTCATTGTTCTTATAGTAATGGGAATACATCAAAAGAACAAATAGACATCTCAGAAACAAATTTAAGAATTGTTATAACTTTTATATATATGATAAAGTTAATATTTTAAATTAAAAGGAAAAGGAAAAGTTCTTCCATAAATGATTGAAGAGACCTTCCTCACTGTGGGAAAAAATTATTATAGGATTAATTAAATATGGATTTATATAATCTTCAGATGGAAAGAATATTTATGAAACAACACCAAACAAAAAGTGCCAGAGAAAAAAATATGAAAAAACAATTTAAACCTTGGTTATAACAGAAAAATCTAGTTATACAAAACACAGTGAAATGTAATTACGAACTGCAAAAAATAGTCACAATTATAAAAAGAGGACAATATAGTAAAAGCTGTAATACAGAAAATATCTTACAAATAAACCAATGATGAGTGCCCAAAATGTTTCTTTCTGGAGAAAAAAAAAAATTGCTTTGTTTAATCTCTCTCAATTTCTCTCTCTCTCTATCTATCTATCTATTTATCTATCTCTTACACACACACATACACGCACCACATGTACTACATATGAGCCATATACAATGCCAAACATTAAGTGTAATAGGTGGTATGATTTTTATTTTCCTTTTTATACTTATCTGTATTTTCTCAATTTTCTACAGATCCTATGTAATAAGAAAAAGTATTAAGAGGGGGAGAATATAGATTTTTCTGACATTTACTTACTGGCTGTGTAACCTTTAGCAGGTTATTAACCTCTCTGTGTCTCAGTTATCTCATATATCAGTGGAGACAATGATATTTACCACCTTATAGGGTTGTTGCAGGGACTGAATGACATAAAGAGCTTTAAACAGTATGGGCAAAATAAATATTACTAATTATCATTCTGTAATGGTTAATCTGGATTGTCAACCTGGTTGGACTGAGATATGGCTGGGATTAAGAGACTTCTAGGTATGTTAATCAGGGTGTTTCCAGAGATGATTGGCATCTAGAACAGCAAATTGAGGGGGAGTCCCTCCCTGAATGTGGGTGGCACTGTCCAATAGTCTGGGGACCCAGATGAAAAGGCAGAAGAAGGAAGCCACTGGAAGACAAGCTTGATTCTTCTTGAGTTGTTGTGTCTATAGCTCTTGCTCTTGCCCAGAGACGTTGGACTCCAGCTCCTTTATCTTCTCATTGTGGACAATCACCAACAATTCCAGGGAGTTTCTAGGCTTTTCCATCTTGGACTGGGGCTGCATCTTTGGTCCCTCATGTTCTGAGGCTCCAGCTTCTTGAACTGAGCAGTTACTGGCTCTCCAGCATGCAGACTGCCATTTGGAGACCCAAGCTTCTGATTATGTAAGCCAATTTTATATATCCCCTTTTATAATATTCATATCCTGTTGGTTCTGTTTCTCTAGAGAACCACGACTAATACACATTCCCATGACGACTTCTCTGTAAAAGTCAATAATGACAGAACACTGAAGTATCAAGGAGCTCTTAATAAAAATTATTTCAGAAATTAGGTGATCTCTATGCCTAGATTCAAGAATATGGTTAAAAGCCAGGTGTGGTGGTGCACACTTGTAATCCCAGTACTGAGTGGCTGAGACCAGAGGATCGCAGGTTTGTGGCCAGCCTCAGCTACTTAGTGAGGCCTTCCGCAACTTAGTGAGACCCTGTTTCAAAATAAAGAATAAAAACTAGGGCTGGGGGTATAACTCGGAGGTAGAATGCCCCTGGGTTCAATCCCCAGTACCGCAAAAAAAAAGAATATGGTTAATAAATCATTGTGTCTGTTTCCATCTTGTATTATTATATTATCACCCACCCAAAATGATTGCAAATCCCTTTTTCTCTTTTATGTCCCACCACCACCGAGTACTGTGGAGCAGACAGAACTGACTACACACAGTCCAAGCCCTAGTGGGGATGTTTCACTGCTCAAGGCTAAGTGTCATGTACACTAGCATTTGCATAACTCAAATGGATATATGTTAATACATTAAGAAGTGGTTCTTTTACCCAGCTTTGGGTGTAAAAACAAGAATATCTTATCTTAGCTTAATTTTCATCATGGTTTTATGAACTCTGAGATCTTCCAGCTTACTCTAAGAATAAAGTGATGCCATTGATGGTTTAGATAGAGAACGTCCCCTGAAGGGGTCATGTGTTAATATTCAGAGGTGACATAATGGAATCATGAGGGTTCTGATCTCATCGGTGGATGAAGCCATTGCACTGGATTTATTGGGTGGTAACCTAGGCAGGTATTGTGACTAGAGGAAGGGAGTCCCTGGGGGTGAGGCTTTGGGGACTATAAATGTGTCTATGGACCCCCTTCACAAGCTTTCCCTGCCTCTGGCCTCCTTGGTGTGAGAGCAGAAACCTTGCACTCTTCTCTCTCTGCTTCCCACTGCCATTCCCTGAGCTCCACAGATGTAACATGACCTAACGTGGAAACCTCCAGAACTGTGAGCAAATAAATCTTCCTTCTTCTAAGTTGGGGTCATCAGGTATTTTGGGGTCACAGCAATGACAATGCTGACATGATGCTAATATAATTTCTCAGATATTTTATCTACCATAAGTTAAAGAATTTTTTTCCAAAATTATAAACTTTCACATCAAACACCAATATAACTGGTCACTTCCATGAAGATAAGTCAAACTAAAGACCCAGCAACAGCATGATATTTCATCCCTTTTTTATTGCATTCTGCTGACACAAGAAGCCACAGATAAGTGTATTCTATTAATCCACCATTCCCAGAAAAAAGTGAGGAGATTTTTCTTTTCATTTTTCACAATAAAATTTATCCTGAAAATTTATCTTGCAACGATTTGGTAAGCTAGAGGGAAAGGAAAAATATCCTAAATATTTTAACTCTCTTTAATTAACATTTTGCATGTGTTCACCATCTCCCAAAACAATTTAGGGAAGAAAGAGGGTGTAAATATTGGTTGGGAGATTTCTCTAACTGGATATAGCTAATCAAAGCCCTTTCCAATTCTGATCTAATAAGGACATGGCCATTGAGAATGTGTGCTAGGTTCAAAATCAGGCAAATCCAGAAATGTGGCTAAATGACAAACAATGTTAAGTTCAAGGTGAAGATGAAGATTAAAGAGAACATTTACACCAACACTCTCTGTGCCTGGAGTGGGCATCTCTGATTTCTCTGTGGTCCAGGCTAGTGTCTCTAGACTCCCAGGGTCATCAAAGAGGATAATGGAGAGCTCTCTGAAGTATTTCAAAAGGGCTAATGGAATTGTACATGACCATTCTATCATACCATTAAGACTCAGTTTTTTTCTTACTACTCAGAAGTCACAAATCAAAGCTGTGTATTTAAATGGAAATCAAATTATGATTATGTCCAAAACAAAATTTTCAAGGACAAAATCTAAACTAATAGAGTCCTTGTAGAGAAGAAAATTGAGAAACATAGACAAGCATGTTTCGATCTTAGGAAAGTCCCCTAAAACTCAGTAGATATACTATTTTCTATTTGACTCTCCATTATTTACTTTTACAATGTGTCAGTCTTTATAGACATGTGACTCTAGATGATTCCATTATCCCCATTTTATGAGTGAACCTTAGGGTTCTAAGGCAACAACGTTCAAGTATCCTTAAGATACTGCAGAGCTGCTGTTCAAAACCTACCCCTTACCCCTTAGTAATACCTCGAATTTTATTTTTGAGAGTATTCTTTTCACTAAGATCAGAGAATTTGAGTAAGGAGATAAAGGACCCTAAGTGGAATGTATGGAAGTAAGGGAAAGAGGAGAGTTAAGTAATGGGAGAGGCCAAGTTCAATAATCTTGTTCCACATGGGTTTTACTGGAAGAATCACAGATACTGAGATAACATGGAATCCAACGTGTGTGTGTGTGTGTGTGTGTGTGTGTGTGTGTGTGTGTGTGTGTGTTTTACTGGGGATTGAACCCAGAGCATTCTACCTCCAAGCTACACCCCCAGTCCTTTTAACTTTTTGTTTAGAAACAGGGTCTCACTAGGTGCTGAGAGTCACACTACATTGCTGAGGCTGTTCTCGAACCTGGAATTCCCATCTCAGCCTCCCAAGTACTGGGATTACAGGCATGCGCTACCATGCCTGGCGGAAGCCACCATTTTCTCTGTCTTCTGCACAGACTTTGATCTCTGCAGATCCAAGAAGACAGAGTTCTTGTCTAAGGTTAAAATGGCCTATTTCTTTAAGATAATCCTATTCCCTTCATTTTAAAAGTGAAAAAATATAAAGTAACAGGGTTCAAGGTCACATTCATAAGAATTCAATACCCATCCCTCACTCCAGAGTAATACCTGAAAATTTGTTTGACAGTATTCTATTCACTTGGGGTCAGCAAACCTGGGTAAGGAGAGAGAGAGAAATCAAGAAAGAACCAGGGTGAGAGCAGGGTATAGAAGTGAGGGAGAGAGGAGAGGGGAGAAGGGGAAGAATGATTTACATAAACCTTGTTGCACAGAGGTCCCACTGTAAAAATCACGCAGATCTTAAATAACACAGAAATCACTCTTCTGCATTTTGCCCTCTTATCTTGACCCAGATCCCTCAAGAAGACAGAGTTCTTGCCAAAGATTGAAACTATTCTTTCATTTATTTTTATTATTTTTTTTATTTTTTGGTACTGGAGGTTCAACCCAGGGGCATTCTACTTCTGAGCTACACCCCCAGCCTTTTTATTTTTTTATTTTGAAATGAGGTCTTACTGAGTTGCTGAGATTAAATTTCTGAGGCTGGCCTCAAACCTGCAATCCTCCTATCTGTCTCTCAAATACTGGAATTACAGGTGTACATCACCATGCCTGGCTGAAACTGCCTTTTTTTTCACTCCTAGATGGTGTTTTTGGTCATGAAACTGGCTGTCCATTGACAGCAAGAGAGATGGCCACAACTGGGGATCTTCTTAAATATGCCATTGAAAGAAAAGGTTAAAGGAGAAAAGTCAATTCTAGAGAGAAAGCCACAGGGATTGCCCTCTGGTGTCAGGGTTGTCATGGAGGATTTTCCCTGTGGATACCATGACCCATGTTGCCACGACCCTACTGGATCCATTCCCCATCCCTCACAGCTCATCATGATCTCAGGATTGTATTTTTCTCTTTACCAAACTCGGAGTCATGTGGGCTGGAAAGAACATAGGGATCTTCTCATTCCACATTCTCCATTTCTAGGAGGAGAGCCTAGGGTGTGGCAAAACAGCTTGATAAAATGAATGGGATACGCATACATTTCATTGCTTGAAAAGCACTTTCATTTTAGATACATACATACATTTTCTCAAATACCTGGCCCAAATCCCTCACCACCGGTAGTCCTGTAACTAAGGCACAGTATTATTTCCTGTGCATCACTGAGGCGATCCAGGCACATATCCATTTCCTTTTCCTAGGGTTACAGGGATGCTTTGGACAAGCTCCCATTCTTGATTTGATCTGCTTCTCAAAAATATAATCACAGCATTTTATTCACCTGGGTTCTAATATAGAATTCAGTGCACAAGCAATAAGGGAAATCGTTTTTGTTTTATCTTTTAAGAAGTCCAAAACCACCCTTGGGCTGATGGAGGAAACTAGTGGTGTGTGCATGCGTGTGTGTGTGTGTGTGTGTGTGTGTGTGTATGTGTGTGTGTGTGTTTACTGGGAATTAAACTCAGAAGTATTCTATCTCCATCTCCAAGTTACACCTCAGCCCTTTTTATTTTTCGATTTTTTTTTAAACAGGACTTCCCTAAGTTGCTGGGGGTCTGGCTAAGTTGTTGAGGCTGGCTTCAAACCTCTGATCCTCCTGTCTCAGCCTCCCAAGTACTGGGATTACAAGCATGCACCACCATGCCCAGTGGAAACTATTTTTTTTAAACTGTTCTCTGTTAGTGACACAGCTTCAGACAGATCACGGATCACATGGAGGCAGCTAGACACAATGACATCAGGAATTAAGGAATACAGATTGTCACTTCTCATCTCTACCAGCTATTCCTGTGACCTACAAAAGGTCTCTACATTGTCTTCCTTTTAGGGAGAATAATAGCTGCCCATGGTCACTCTTGCTGGGGTAAGCATGCTGCCTTCTTCATCACTCTCTTGAGGGCCCCTTTGATCTCCTTGCTCCTCAGACTCTAGATCAGAGGGTTCAACATGGGGCCAAGGATGACACAGAAGAGCGACAGCACCTTGTCCTGCTCCACAGAGTGGCCAGAGCTGCAGTGAGTGCACACAGAAAGGGCCAAGCCATAGAATAGCGCTACTGTGGCCAGGTGGGAGGCGCAGGTGTTGAAGGCCTTGGCGCCTCCTGTGAATGAGGACAGTTTCAGGATGGACGCTGCACTGAAGCCATGGGACAAGAGGATGAGAAGAGAGGTGCCAAGCCCAACACAAAAGGCGTCAGGAGAAGGACCAGCTGCTGATGGAGGGATCCGAGCAAGACCAGGAAAGAATCTGAGGCGTGTGGAGAATGGAAGAAGTGCAAAATGATATTTGGCCCATGGTAAGAGCGATGGAAACAGAGAACTGTTTGACTAAGCTACTAAGAAACCCACTGCCACAGACACCAGCCACCATCCGGTGACAGAGGCCCAGGGCCATGAGGGCTGAGTACTGCAGAGAGCAACCAATGGCCATGCATCTGTCATAGGCCATGGTGGCCAGAAGGCAGCATTTGGCCGTAGCTGTCCAGGCCACCACAAAATACTGAGTGGTACAGGCATCCTTGGATGCAGATGGAAATCCATCCTGATGAGGAGGATGAGAGTCAGGTTCCAGATCAGAGTCACGAGGTGGATCCCCAGGAGGACTGGAAAGAGGACGAGCTGCAGTTCCCTGTCATCTGAGAGTCCCTGGAGGACAAGCACGGCCACGGAGGTGTGGTTTCCACCCCCTTTCATAGATTTGCTTGCTGCCACCTTCTGAGAAAAAGGGGAGAGAAGGAAATGGTTTCATTCCCCAAACAGAAAAGGGAACACACCTCATTCTTTTCAAGTCATGCAGATGGATAAATATATGACTTTGAATCATGGCTATTGAGCTTATTCGTGCCTTCCAATCACCAAACCTAACTGAAAAGTTCTCTTGGATATAAATTGTTATATATATATAAGATATATTTTTATATTAATATATATAATTATTCCATCTTTGGGAATAAAAGACACTAAATGAGCCAGGTGTGGTGACACATGCCCGAAATCCCAATACTTCAGAAGCTGAGACAGGAGGACCACAGGTTAGAGGCCACCCTCAGCAACTTAGAAAGATCCAGTTTCAAAATAAAATAGGGCTGGGGGTGAAACTCCATCAATAGTATGATTATTCTTTTAAAGCTTTTTTGGGAACTGTTGACCTTCAACCCAGAAAACTACAACCATTTACCACCTTTGTGTACAGATTTACTGGATTCTTAATAACCCACAAACTATCCATAGTTTCCAGGTTAAAAACTACAAGGAAGCATGACTCCAACTCATGTAAGGGTTAGGATGCTTGGGAAATTAAATGGGGATTAGGGAACTTGGGCAAGATTTTGGGAAGTTCTTTTCTCTTTTTCACATTTGGAGCCTATCTAGGAAAGACAGAGCATTGAGTCTTCCAGCCAAATGCTATAGTTATCAGAGTTATTGGAAACCCCCAAGTCAAGCACATTTTTATTCAGATGAACTCAAGCTAGAAATAAAATCACAGGAAGCCTCAAAAGACAGAAAATACCTATCAATTATAGTGTAGGAGTTGTATCTAAGTGTAGAAGTCTTGAACATTTTACCTGAGAAAAGTTATTTTGTTACTGGAATAAACTATATCTCTTATCCACAAATATGTTTCAGCTTTAGCCATCTGAAATGTCTTCCTTCGTGGAACTAGATGATATCAGCTGATTTAGAAAGTCAAGGGTCATATGTTATCTCTCATTGTATAAACTAGAAAAAAAATAGAAAACAAAAGGAATTTCAGATAAATGAGGAGAAAGACCAGTAGAATAGTAGAAGGGGATTAGAGGAAGGAGAGGAGGAAGGGGAAAAGGAGGATTGAGGAAGGAAACAGTTCAAATAACATTATGTCCATATATGAAGGTGTGGAGGTAGGAGGGGGAAGCAGGGCGGGAAGTGGAGGGAAACACACCAAGTGTGCACAAGTCTTTGTATCACTTTGAATCTCACTATGATGTATAATTACAAAGAACCAAAAAAATTCAAAAACAATGCCTTCCTTCTCTCCATACATTTGCCATTCTATTTGTTCCAAAACAAATAAAAAGAGAAAATCCCCATAGAAGCATAAAGGGATAGTAAGAGAAATAAGGTCAAAGAGTTTTATTCCCCAAACCAAATCCATCATTGCTTGTCAGTGCACCATTTTGAGAAGAATTTTGAAGGAATGAGGTGATTAACTTGGAAGGAAAGTCAAGGTTTTGGCATCACCATAGAAGGGTAGAACAGTATCGGATGAGCAATGTATGCACCATCCCAAACTTAGGGGTGGTTCTGTCCATAGTGAAACTTGGATAGAGAGAATAGAGAATCTTGTGGGAAAGGGGCAGAAAATTATATTCATCATCATCATCATCACCAACAGTCATGACAACAAAATGATTTATTGGACAGCTAGCATACACCCTGATCGCTTTGTAATAAAGATATGCTCAACATTGTCCAATTTCCACTCGTTCAATATGGTAACCTTAGGCCTGGTGTGTTATTTACTACACACAGTATTAGTATTCTGAAAACTGCCTCTGTACTTTCTTTATGTATCTCTGGAAGCTCAATGAAATATTTCCTGGATCTTCTCGCTCCATTCTCCACATCACTCAAACATCTATTATTTGTATTTCTCAACTGTGTTCTGTTTAATTTTTACAGATCTTTCCATACATTCATTCTATCATGAGTCTTATTGTCTGTTTAACTCATTCGTGAGTTTCAGATTTCAGTCCTAATGTTTTCTTTTCTCTTTTAAAGTGTCCAGTCTGTTTTTTCCCAAGTAGTCAGCTTTGTGTGTCTCTTGACCTTTCACCTTACATTCATAGCACTTTTTCTTTCAACATGTTTAACTTGTTTGGGAAGTATGATTCTACAGTTTGTAGTTATTGCTGATTCTTGTCCAAGGTGCCCTATTTGTATGTTGAGTGAGTTTTTATTAGAAATTCATGTGCATTCATCCACAGGATGCACTGAAGCTTAGGTGTAAAAAGTGTTCTTCCAGAAATGATTTCTATTACTTCCATCAGGTACCTTGAGGGCAATACTATGCCCCAAATACCTTTAAACAAAAAACTCTATGTGGATTTTTTCAGGGCCGCCCTAGTAATAAGACTTAGGCTGCATTTCTAAATAAGCAGATGTTTGAGGTTAAGAGTTATTGGGGAAGAGAGGATCCAAGATGGCAACGGAGTAATGACCCCTAGACAAGCCAGTCTCTAACTCATCTCGGGGCTCCAAACTGAGCAGTATTCTACATTCCATACTACCCTCACAGGAGATGAGAATTAAGGACAAAGAAACTCAATAATATCTGAATGCCCATCTTTTAACACCCAGGCTGAAAAGGGGGGGCAGGCAACCAACCAGAGACGCGAGAATAATAGCCACGGACCGGGTTAGTAGACCAGGTCAGTGGACCAGCAGGAACCTTTGGAAGAACCAAAAAATCTCATAATCAGCAACCTGAGACCTACTTCACAGACATCAAGATTACCAGCCACAGAATCACACCGCCACTGGACAACAGGACAGAGAAGGACAACCACATCCACTTCCCCATCCATTGCAAACCCCTACCCGCCTCACACCTGGAAACAGAGGTGAGTGCAGCACCCTCACAGGGTAACTGAAAAGAGCCCCCCTAAAAAAAGGAGAAGGCAGGGACACAAGCCAACTGTGGCTGCATGCCCCACATGAAATTCTGAGAAATACAGCAGGTCTGAAAGCTACAAACCAACCAGGCCTCCTTGGTGGAGAGTGTGGAGCCCCATGCTTGCAGTGGGAATGACCCCAGGGGCACTCGGCACCTGTGCAGGCAGAGAGAGCCACAGGGCCAGGGTCTGTGGAGAATTCAGAATTCACTTGCATTGGGATGGGCCCCAGTGGCACACAGCGCCCGCACAGACAGAGAGAGTCACCTGGCCAGGGTCTCACTCACTGCAGGAGACCAAGAATTGGAGCTGCAAACTGGTGTCATTGCTATAGGTTACTGAGCAAGTGAGAATGCTTGGAACATGCCAAAGAACCTACTCTAATAAGTGGACTTTAAATGGCTGAAAGTATCCACGCGGAATCCAGGAGGACGACAGAGGCCAAGTGCAAGGATTTTTTTTCTTTTTTATTGTTGTTTTATATATATTTTTTCCCTCTTTGCCTTTTTGTTCTATATTTCTTTGCTTTTTGCTGCTTCTCTGTACTTGTATATCAGTAGGGTTTTCTCTCTCTCTCTCTCTCTCTCTCTCTCTCTCTCTCCACCCCTTTTGCAAGCTTTTCCCCTCATTCCTATCTCTTCCTTTCTCTCCTTCCTTTTCTTTTTTTAAATTTTGCTCTTTTATGGTGCAGGAGATTTAGCCTAGGACCCTAGTGAATGCTGGGTAAGTGTCCTGGACCACATCTCCAACCCCCAGCCTAGTAGAGCCTCCTCCCAGCAGGCTTGAACAAGAGCTTCCAAACAACCTTCACATCTCTTCTCAAATCAAGAAAAAGAAATCTGCAAGGAAACATCCAAAGCCACAAGGGAAAGCAGCTCTATTCCAACAAAGAAAATTTACTCCCAATTAAGAAATTAGTAAGGTTCCTTTTATTTTTATTTTTTGTTATCTTTTCTTTTCCTCTCCTGTTGTGTGTGTACCTGCAAGAGACTGTCTGTGTTCTGTTTTGTCTGTCAGACTCCAAGTGAACCTGTCTACCAGTGCCTTGTATTAAATCCATTTCGTATTACTATACCTAAATATTCTACATTGGCTACTAGAATTCTCCTTTATTATTACTATCTCTAATCTTTACTATATATTACCTAACTACACTCAAACTCTTATTCTACTTGATTCTATTCTCTATTTTACCCAATTCTTGCATTCCTTACTCCAGCTTCTTCCTCCTCATTCACCCTTCACCATTAAATACAGCACAATTTGCCCTTATATATACCAGCTGACTTCTAAAACCCCTACTTCTGAGGTTGGACAAGATAGGTGGGACAAAAGAAAGGACTGCCAGACACTAAGGACAAACTAATCACAGCTGACAAATGGAAATGCCCAATACTCTGCACACTGAAGTTGAAATATACAAAGGACACAAACTGCTCTGCTCACACTTCTGAGTCTACTCTCTATTAGGGAGGTGACAGACAGGTTCCTGGACCTTAACACCTGGATCCCATTAACATCACCATTGCAGAGGGCAGACAGAGACCTGAAGTAACTGCAACCCAGTACTGAAGATCTACAGTCAGAACAAGAGTGGGTGATGTGGGACACAAACGTCAAAGTCAGTATTTTTTGTTTGTTTGTTTTTGCGGTACCGGGGATTGAACCCAGGGGCATTCTACCTCCGCACTACACCCCCAGCCCTATTTTTTTTATACTTTATTTTGAAACTGGGTCTCACGAAGTTGCAGAGGGCCTCACTAAGTAGAGAGAGGGAGAGAGAGAGAGAGAGAGAGAGAGAGAGAGAGCTGAGGCTGGCCGTGAACCCAGGTCCTCCAGTCTCCACCTCCCAAAGTACTGGGATTACACCACGCCCAGCTTCAAATTCAGTATTAAAGGGTGATAAACACACAACAGAAAGCTGGTAGTACCTATACAGTAGAGGCTATTCACTCCTAAGGCATATCTTGAAGTAAATATTTACCTCTAGAATAAGAAACTATAAAAGGAGAAAGATTAGACATAGGAAAGCTACAGAGTGAGAGAGAGCTATCAAAAGCAACAAAGATATAAACTTAAGAAAGCTGAAATCATGAGAAAGAAGAATAGCAAGGAAACAACGAGTCCCCACAATCCCACAACAACAGAACCCACCAACACAGAATTGCAGAGATTGCCAGAAGGACAATTCAGAACTTTAATAGTAGAAATGATACAGGATTTCTGAAAAGAATTCAAGAGAGAGCCTGAAAGAAATGAAGGATCAAATAAACAAAAAATCTGATATCCTGAACAAGAACCAAAAAGAAGCTCTGAAGGAAGTGAAGGATGCAATAATTGAAATGAAGGCATCAATACAAACCATCAACAGTAGACTAGACCACCTGGAAAACAGTCTCATTCTTAGAAGATGACCTCTCCAAAAATTAATGCATAGTATATAATTTAGAAAAAAAACAATTCAACAGCATGAGTTGGACATTGAAGAGATCTGGGCCAACTTTAAAAGAGCAAACCTAAGAACAATAGGCAAAGAAGAAGGGATAGAAGCTGAAACCAAAAGAATCAAAAATCTTTTCAGAGAAATAATATCAGAAAATGTTCCAAACATAGAACACAAGGTCAACACACGGGGACAGGAAACATATAGAACCCCCATTAGACAAGATCAGAGAAAAGGTTCACTTCGTGTGACATTCTGGATCCTTTTATATTTTAACCTCATTTTAATTTGTCTAACAGATGTGTGAGATATATACTCTTATGATTCTCATTTTATATATAAGGAGATGGTACGTCAGAGAAATACATAGCCCAAGGTCACACAACCCCTGAAGGGCAGATTATCTTTCTACAGGTCAAATCCTAGCATTATAGCTCAATAGCACCATTCTAAAAGACCATCCCACTGCCCCAGTAAAACCTGTGAATTCCTGCATTGATCTTATTTTTAACAATGATATCATACAAAGCACCACACTTGGTGATTTGGATAAGGCAAGCCTCTCATAAAACACCCAATAGCCCAGTGAGATGAAAACCATGCCCACAGAGACTTAGTACAAGCAAGACAGGTGACATTGGAAAGACAGAGATCAAGTCCTGTGGACAACCAGCTGGTTGTAGATAGGAAGTTAGAACTAGAGACAATGTCTATATATTCTTTGGAGGAATCCCTCACAAAAGGTTTCTAGAGTGACAGAGCCTGTTTCAGATTCACTACCGTATGAATGGACAGGGTAATCCCAGTGCAACTGAACACGCTATCAATAATATGATCACCATCCTTTTTACATAGTCTTTCAGGAAGTGAACAGATAAGCAGGAAGCTGGACTGTGAGACAAACTGGAGCATAATTGATCCTTGTTGAGGAAGAAGAAATAAGGTATCAACATGTTTTGCAAAAATCTGCTGGTGTAACTGAGAAAGAAAAAAACACCCCTCAGCTTCTAGATAGTAACCACTGCAAAGATTGTACCCTTAGATGCCTAAGAGAGAAAAGTACCACAGCAACCTCTACACAGAGGTGGTTGTGATGGTGCACACCTGATCCCAGTAGTTGGGAGACTGAAATAGGAGGATCACAGGTTTGAGGACAGCCTCACCTCAGCAATGTAACAAGATTCTCAGCAACCTAGCAAGACCCTGTTTCAAAAGAAAAAGTAAAGAAGGCTAGGGGTGTAGCTCAGAGGTAGAATGCCTCTGGGTTCAATCCCCAGTAATACACACACACACACACACACACACACACACACACACACCAGTGATACTGTTTTTAGTCTTAGAGGCACCTTTTAACTGAAAGTTGTTTTATCATTTCTGATTAAATCTTGTTTTCCTTTACCTCTTGTTTCTGAAGGAGGCCTCAGCTTTCTTCTTTGTCTTGAATAGAGTTTATCCTGGCCCTCTTCCTTCTGCTTTTTCTCATACATTCTGGGTATGATGCAACTGGTTCTCCTCCTCTTACCTCCACTCGACCTCGCCTAGCAAATGAAAAAAGAAGGAAACTGAAGGGCGACATGCAGAAGCAGACCCTCTGCAATGATCCTTTCCTTTAAGACGTGTCTCCAGCAGCCCTTCCAAATATTTACTTAGTTGACTTTGAAACCGTTCAACATGTCTGAACAAAACATGGCCAAGAAACAAAGCCTGAACGATTTTCTCTATCAGGAAGAACATGGGCAGAGTTAGTCTCAGAAGACCAAGGATTATGTTTAGTGTGTGTGTGTGTGTGTGTGTGTGTGTGTAATCCAGGGGCATTCTACCTCCAAGCTACACCCTCAGCCCTTTTATTTTTTTATTTTGAAACAGCATCTCACTAACTTGCTAAGAGTCTCTATTGCTGAGGCTGGTCTCAAACCTGCAGTCCTCTTGTCTCAGCCTCCCAAGTACTGGGATTATAGTCATGCACCACCATAGCTGGCTCTCAGTCAGAATTTTAATAACTTAAAAGTTCCTCATAGCCAGGAGTGGTGGGGCACACCTGCAGCCTCAGCACAGAGGTGAGAGGCAGAGGTGAGAGGATCACTTGGGCCTAGAAGTATGAGACCAGCCTGGGCAACATAGCAAGATGTCATCTCAAAAAAAATAAGGGACTGACCTGAGAGTTCTGAGAAAGATTTCCTCTCCCGTGATCCAGCTCTTTCACTTTGTGAACCCAGGAATTCAGAAATGGCCAACAGATATTTCCACTTCTAGGTTCTGAGAGTATCACATTTTACCAGGACTCTGAGATGAACACAGAGTTTATCATTAGCAATGTTCAACTACCCCAGAACTACTCTGGAAATGATACTGCTATGAAAGAAGAGGACCTTAAATGCTAATCAGCTTTCTCCAACATATCTAAGAAAGGATCTGAGAGCACAGCTCACAACAAAGAAGGAACAATTAAAACCAGGCAAGCTGTAAATAAACTCTCTCCTGGGAAATAGAGGAGAGACCTACTCTATGGATTGGTCCCTTGCTTAGGCTCCAAAATCTCCCTGGAGGGTGTTAACCTTTTAAGACATTTTGGTATCAAGGAACCCTCCTTTTATCCTGGAAGAATCATGGGGTTGATAGAAGAGGTCACTTCCAACCTTGTTATCCATAAAATAAACTCTGTCGCCTGAGCAAAGGAATAATCATAGTAGACATCATATAGGAAAAGAATACCAGAAAATCAGAAACTGTCAGCAATTCTGAGTTAGACTCTGCAGTAGAGAGATGCTCAATTCTCTACTTTCTTATTCTGAACCTTTGTTTTGTTTTAACTTTTAGATGGGACTCCATGGATGGACCATGTGCAGAAAGATTTCACCGAGATCTGAAATAGACAAGAAGAAACATAAACAGGTCCCTTTTTCTCACTCATGACTCTAGTGATTTGGTCTAAAGGAATAAAAAAGGAGACAGAGAATGAGGGAAGAATGAACATTAAATGGACAAAGATGAGGGGGAAAGGAGAACTGGGCAGAGTGTGTAGAAAACCTTGGGAGAAATATACTATTAAATATTCCCAAAACATACACCAAAAAAGACCCCTTCCTCCTCCCTCCTTGTTATCTTCTCTCTCCTGATGTGTGGAAGAAAAACGCTTCTTGTTTTGCAACCCAAGACACTAGCTCAAGTCCTTTGGTCCTCGGGTTCTGACTTTTTTTTTTCTTTTTGATAACCAGAGATTGAACCTAGGAGCATTCTACCTCCGAGATATACCCCTAGCCCTTTATTCTATTTTTTGTTTGCTTGTTTTGTTTTAGGGAAAGGGTCATGCTAGGTTGCTAAGAGTCTCACTATTTTGCTGAGGCTGTCCTCAGCCTACAATCCTCCTGTCTTAGCCTCCCAAGTACTGGGATTACAGGCATGCACCACCATACCCAGTCTGACTTTTCTTTTAGAAAAACGCTGAATATTACATGGAAAGAACATCTTGGAATCAAAGAGTCTGGGCTATGGAGAAGATGAAACAGCCTCTTGGATAGATGAAAAAATGGATTCTCCTCATGTTTCTAACATGACTTAACTCTCTTGTTTGATCTCCCTCCAACACTCTTTAAAATTTTCACTTAGCTGTATATAACAAAAGAATTTCTTTAAATACTGTCTAGCTTTTTACCAAGTATTTTCCTACTCACATCTGTAGCCATTCTCTTCTTTCAGACAGGCAGGACCTTAGGTTCTCAAATGTCAGAGAAGAGATGTGTCAGCAAGACAAAGTTGAAATGAAAATGATAAAAGCCAAAAACATGAGTCTTCAGAAAGGCTTATAAAACCCAGAGAGACTAAACAACTATCACCCAAGCTTAGAGACACCAAGAACAGAGAGGCCTAATTGTGGGAGCCCTGGCATCTGGTCAGAGGCCACCTGAGACCCAGAACTGAAAAAACAGCCTGAAACTAATGGTGCAAAACTATGGACACAAAAGAACAATGCCCCTAACCATCGCCCTGCCTCCCAGCCAAGGGCTTTACCAAATATGACTTACCAATCAGCAGCTGACACGAACCCTCTCCTAACCCTATAACTTACCCATCAGCAGTTGACACACTGTTCACATACCCCTACCCCACTCCTAACCCTATAAAAAAACCCACGTCTGTAAAGAAGGGAGCTTCTGACCCTGGCAGTTCTCTCCCCAGTCAGTTGCTCCCTCCCAGGCTTTTACCCCAAATAAAGCCTGTTCCTTGCTGTTACGCTGTGTCTCTTCTCATTTTTCCTAACATTAATAACGTGTGTGTGTGTGTGTGTGTGTGTGTGTGTGTGTGTATGTGTATGTTTTACTGAGGATTGTACCCAGGGGCATACTACTTCCGAGCTACATCCCCAGCCCTATTTTATTTTTATTTTTAAATAGGGTCTCTCTAAGTTGATGAGAGTCTCACTACTTGCTGAAGCTGTCCTTGAACCTGTGATTCTCCTGTCTCAGCCTCCCAAGTATTGGGATTACAAGCATGCACCACCATGCCTGCTCTAATCATATTTTTTAGGGTCTGGGTTGGCATGCAGAAACTTAAAATATGGTCATGGGGGTCCCAGTAGACACTGCTGGGCAGGGAGGTCTTGGGTTTCCTGTGTATTGTTGAGGTTAGAAGAAACAGAACAATTACCATGTAACCAAGAATAGAATAGCTGTGAGTGTCAAAGTCATCAGAAAAAATGGTCTTTGAGGATTGGAATAGATGGAATTCAGCTTTAACCCATTTGTGATTTGACAGCTGGGGATCCTATGAAGCAATAGATAGTTGCTGAGGGTTTCCTTAGATTGCTGAGGCTGACCTCAAAGCTGCAATCCTCCTGTCTCAGCCTCCCAAGTACTGGGATAACAAGCGTATGCCACCTCACTCGGCTTAAAATTAATGTCTTTGGCCGGGCATGGTGGCACACACTTGTAATCCCAGTACTTTGGGAGGCGGAGACCGGAGGATCCAGGTTCGTGGCCAGCCTCAGCGCTCTCTCTCTCTCTCTCTCTCTCTCTCTCTACTTAGTGAGGCCCTCTGCAACTTTGTGAGACCTGGTTTCAAAATAAAGTATAAAAAATAGGGCTGGGGGTGTAGCGCAGAGGTAGAATGCCCCTGGGTTCAATCCCCGGTACCGCAAAAAACAAAAAAAATAATGTCTTTAAGAAAAGAGAAAAATAGCTGGGCGTGGTGGCGCACACTTGTAATCCCAGTACTTTGGGAGGCGGAGACCGGAGGATCCGGGTTCGCGGCCAGCCTCAGCTCTCCCTCTCTCTCTCTCTTTGTCTCTCTCTCTCTCTCTCTCTCTCTCTCTCTCTCTCTCCCTCTCTCTCTCTCTCTCCTTAGTGAGGCCCTCTGCAACTTCGTGAGACCCAGTTTCAAAAGAAGAACAAAATCACATCATTTGCAGGGAAATGGAGAGAACTAGAGAACATCATGCTAAGCGATATTAGTAAGACACTAAGAGTAAAAAATCGGATGTTCCCCCTAATCTGTGGGAGCTAGATAGAATGGGACGTAGAAGGGACTTAGAAGGGAAGAAGAAGAAATCTTTAGATGGACAAAGACGGTGACCTAACTGAGGGAGTTGGGCGGGGAGTGGAGGGAAACACACTATAGCACATGATGTACATACACAAACCTATAAGACTCAATCACTATCTGGAGCATGAAAGGGAGGGAAGGGGGAGGGAATAGGGTGGGATTGGAGGGAGGGCTAAATGTGCAATGTGTGCATGTATGATGTTCATACCCTGACATATATCAA
>PVJS01037051.1:0-20128 GCA_004027185.1 Glis glis
GTTCTCACGGAAACTGCCGCTTGGTGAGGTCTATCAGAACAATGGTGTAAAGTCCCCAACTTCCTCAGGTGTAACGAGCCAATCAGTGAACTCCAAATACCCCTAACTCTTGCCAACTGTATATGTAACCAAAATGTATAAAAACCTGAGTAATCTAGAGCTCGGGGTCTGAGGTCAATACTCCACTGTGCTGGATGAGACTTGGACCCTAGCTCGAGCTAGCTAATAAAGTTCCTTTGCTTTTGCATTATCGATTGGTGGAATTGGTCTCTCACTTCAAACACTCAAACCCGCAACCTAACAATGAAAGAAAACATAACAATCCTTGGCAACTTTACAGCGTAGTTTTGATTCGCATTTCCCTGATGGCCAATGATGTTGAACATTTTTCATATATTTATTGGCAATTTGTATTTCTTCTTTTGACAAGGGTCTATTCAGTTCAGTTGCCCATTTTTATTGGGTTATTTGCTTTCTTGGTGTTAAGCTTTTAAAGCTCTTTGTATATTTTAGATATTAGTCTTTATCAAAGGGTTAGGTGGCAAAGATCTATTATATGGGTTCTCTTTTGAGACTATTGATGTTTACCTTGCTGCAGAGAAGTTTTTTAATTTAATTCCATCCCACTTATTAATTCTTGGTTTAATTTCATGAGCTTCTGGGGTCTTATTGAGGAAGTTTTTACCAGTACCTATATGTTGGAATTTTGGTTGTATGCCTTCTTCTAGCAGTTTCAACGTTTCTTGTCTAATTTCCAGGTCTTTGATCCATTTTGAGTTGACTCTTGGGCAGGTGAGAGATGGGGTTTAATTACAATCTTCTACAAATGGATAACCAGTTTTCCCAACACCATTTGGTATCTTCATTTGGTTTTGGGATTAAAGTGATAGGGATGCTGGTTTTATAGATTGAGTTCGGTAGTTGTATCCATCAGCATTCTTACATCCATAATCTAAATAACTAAACACATAACTTAGAGAAAATAAGATTTATTTTCTTATGGTTTGGGGCTCAGTCCATGTGAAACTGATCTCAGAGCATTGCAAAGGGAGAGCACATGGATTGTGTTCACATCATGGTTGCCAGAAGCAAGAGAGGGAGCAAGGGGAGAAAGAAACCTTTATATAAGCCCCAAGGCTGCACCCCCAGGGGCCCACCTCCACTCACACCCTACTGGCCTACCGGCTACCACTCAGGTAAATCCATTACAATGGATTTATCCACTTCTGGGATTACAACCCTCATGACTCAATCACATCAGCTCCAAACACTAACTTATGAGCTCTTCAAGGGGTCATTCTATATCTAACCATAACAGCAGTATTCATTCTGTTTCATGGAATAATTTGAGGAACGTTTGTCTTAGTTATTCTATAAAGGTTATGTAGAATTCAGCTGGGAATTTTTCGGGACTTGGACTTTTCTTTGATGGGAGACTTCTCATGTGTTCCAATCTCTTTGCTTGCTATTGATCTGTTTAGGTTATCGCTATCCTCTTGGTTCAGTTTAGCTAGGTTGCAGGTGTCCAGGAATTTGTCAATTTCTTTTAGATTTTTCAGTTTTCATAATAGTTTGTAATAATTTTCTGGATTTTCACATTATCTATGGTGATATCTCCTTTTTTATCTCTTATCCTAGAAACTTGGATTTGTTCTCTCTTTTAGTTAGGTTGGCTAAGGGTTTACAAATCTTATTTATACTTTCAAAAGGTAGTTATTCTTATTGTTTTACCTCTGAATGTCACCTGGACATTCTCTCTAGATTCTTATTGTTTTACCTCTGAATGTCACCTGGACATTCTCTCTAGATGAATTTAGGATTATCTCCCTAGCTTCTATGTTACACATTTTAATTATAATGTGGGGTGAAGATGAGCTTTGATCTTGTCTGATTGGGGTTCTGACTCCTGTATATGAATGTCCATATCATTATCCAATTTTGGGAAGTTTTCTGCTGCTACTTTGAAGAGAGATTCTTAATTCCCTTGATTTGGACCTCCATACCTTCTTCAATACTCATTACCTTTAAGTAACGAGGATGTTTGATATTATGCCCTGTTTCTTGAATATTCTTGTCTTGCTGTTGTATTGTCTTTTTTATATACTTGACCAATTTTTCAGTTTTGAATGTACTATCTCCTAAGGCTGAGACTGTTTTCCATGTGGTCTAGTCTGTTGGACACAACTTCAATTGAATTGTTTATTCATTCTTTTAGTTCGTTACGGGTTTGTGTTATTTCTTTATTGACATGGTACTTCATATTCTGAATATTAACTCTGATTTAATTCTTAAGATCTTTTATTAGCAAGACCCTGTTTCAAAATAAAAATACAGCTAGGCGTGGTGGCACACTCTTGTAATCCCAGTACTTGGGAGCTGAAACAGGAGGATCCAAGTTTGCTGATAGCCTCAGCTACTTAGTGAGTCCCTCCGCAACTTAGTGAGACCCTGATTCACAATAAAGAATAAAAAATAGGGTTGGGGTGTAGCTCAAATGTATAATGCCCCTGGGTTCAATCCCCAGTACCCCCAAACAAACAAACAAACAATAAATAAAATAGGGCTGGTGATGTAGCTCAGAGGTAGAATGCCCCTGGGTTCAATCCCTAGTCACACACACACACACACACACACACACACACACATGCAGACTCACACACACACACACACACACACACACACACACAGGTCTTTTATCATATTGAAAATCAAAATTCTGAATTCTCCATCTGACATCTTCTGTACCTCTGTATCTGTGATGGTCCAGTGCTGCATTTGCTGAAGTCCCTCGCATGAACGACTCTGGGTCCAAAATTATTACCTCTGGGTCAACCGAGGAGGAGCCAGGCAATTCTCCTGACCTCCTGTAGCCAGCATCCTTCTTTTTATTAAGGGTTTAAACAAAGCAAATGGCAATCAGGTCATGAGTTAAGTTTAGGGTTACAGGCTAAGTTTTAGTAAAAGGCAGTCATGAGGTATGTTTAGGGTGTGGTAGTCATGAGTTAAGTCTAGGGAGGGACAAGATAAACATTTCAGGGAGAAAAGAAGGTCATCAAAGTCCACCTGTCAGTCCCATCCAGTCCAAGGAAGCTTGTCTGTGTGCTGTCAATTTCCACTCAGCATGTACTGTGTACCTAGCTGAGCCAGTCCAAAATGGTGACCTCATTGCCTGAGCTAAGATGGCCCCCAACATATCACCCCTTTAAGTTTTGAAAAGGGCCAAAAATATGTTTTGAAATTTTGAGTTTGTGAAACATCAATTGTTTCCATCTGGTTCTGCAGACTGTACAAAGAATAAAATTAATATTAAAACCAAGATATACAAATTAAGCAGCCCCCATACATGAGCAAAAAATTACTTAAAAGGGTTAAGACCAGAAACATCATCAGCCAGGCTTTCTCAGAATTTAGTATCTGTAAGGTTGGAGTTTAGTATTAGCCATGGCTAGACTGAAATTTTAGTATATCTAAAGAAACATTATGAAAAGGATCTAGTAAATTAACATGTTACAATATTTAGCAATATATAATGACATTTGTAAGCAATGTGCCCATTTTAAGTCCTGTAATTATTTTCTAGTCCAAATCACAGAGTCTTTAAACTGCCCAATATCTTTTAAGGATTTTTTGGTTGATATGAACCTGAATCTGCCAAGTTTGTAGAGTCCTTTTGAGAGACCTGTAATTCCTCAGTATTTTGAATTGAAAGGTGAAGAGTCTTGGCAGGCAGCAGCACAGGGAGGCAGGGATTATATTCCAGCCAGAGCCACATCCCAGTAATCAGTCTTTTAGTTCTTTTCTTTAAGTATGTTAGCAGTATTTGCATCAGGGTGGCTAAAGGCACCAGAATTTTTCAAGCATAACTGGTATTCACACTGTAACAGATCTTATTAAAATCATAATGCCAATGACATCTCAAATGATATTGTTATAGGGTACATACTATTTTAACTTAATTTAGATTAAAACCATCTAGAAGCTCTCCCATGAGATCCCAAATCAATAACCTCCTTCCCTACTATACACACTCTTCTGATCGATCCCACTGTCTCCTCTGGGCACACAAAGGCCTGGTAATTAATTGTGTGGCATTAACCTGTTGCCAGGCATCAGAACTGAAACTGGTAAGAAAAATTAATTGTGCCTTTTGATTTCCCTTTCTAGGTATGTAGGCTAGCTAAGTCTGTCTTTCTAGGTCTAAGACACTCTGTAATGTTCCATGAAACACACAAAGGAACCCATCTGGATTTTTCTATAATGTTACACCCATATTGGGAACTATCTCCTGGGCTAAGATGCTGTTTTAGCAAATTTGCAGTATTGTTTAAGTAAATGGTATGTGGCACATCAAACCTGATGATAGTCAACATCGTTAGAACTATGTTTTTTGGAGTTCTAGCTTGTGATTAACCCAATCTATCCAATTTTGACTTAGCCCTCTGGTGGTGACCTTGTTGTCCTCAGCATGCTGTTCAAGTGACTGTCACTCCCTGAGGGGTAAACTTTATTTAGCCTTTTGATTTCTTCAGTCATCTCCTGAGTTTCTTGTTTGAGATGGTCTAATATTTTTACCTAGAATTTAAACACAAAAATCATTATTTTTCACATAAGTGTATCCTCTGCCAAGTGTCATTAAGGGAGAGGGACCCTTCCATTTCCCATCCAAGGGATCTTTCTATAAAATCTGAGGAACAGGTTGGGTGGATGAATGAGCTTACATTGCATGCCTTTGAGATGCTGTAAGAGAATCATCACCAATCTGAAAAAAAGTAAGTGTTGTTAGGGCTAAACATAGCAAATCCTTAGGGGAAACATGGTTCCATGTTCCCCCTTTTTGCTTTTGAAGCATTAATTTGAGAATGCTATTATACCATTTGACAATGCCTTGAGTGCTAGGATTATTAGGAATGCCATGAAGTAAGGGTATATTCCTAATAGAACAGAATTTGTCAAAAGCTCTAGAAGTATGTGTAGGTCCGTTGTCAGTTTTTATCCACTTAGGGACTCCCATAGCTTCAAACACCTGTAAGCAATGTGGTTTTTTTTGTGTGTGTGGTACTGAGGATTGAACCCAGGGGCATTTTACCTCCAAGCTACATCCCCTGCCCTATTTTTTTATCCTTTATTTTGAAACCGGGTCTCACGAAGTTGCAGAGGGCCTCACTAAGTAGCTGAGGCTGGCTGGGAACCCGGATCCTCAGGTCTCAGCCTCCCAAGTCCTGGGATTACAAGCATGCGCCACCACGCCTGGCTTAAGCAATGTGTTTTAACATGAGAAAAGGTTTCTCCAGACATTAAAGAAGCCCAAAGGAATTTTGAATGAGTGTCAACAATAACATGAATAAATCTCAGTTCACCAAATGAGGGGTAATGAGTAACATCCATTTGCCATTCCTCATTAGGATCAAGCCCATAATTAAGAGTGCCAAAAGAAGGAGAACATGATGTAAGATGGGCACATGGAGAACAGGCATGGATGATATGTTTAGCTTGTGAGCGAGTAAGAGAAGGGAATAAGCAAAGGAGAGAGCGAGCATTTTGGTGTAGTAAAGCATGTGAGTTTTGAGGAGATTCAAATACAGTGGCTATGAACTGATCAGCTTGAGCATTTCCATAGGAAAGAAAACCAGGTAAATTGGAGTGACATCTGATGTGAATAATACAAAAGGAATGAGCATGTGATCTAATCAATAATTGAATTTTATGAAGATAGTTAGAAATAAACTCATTATTAACCTTTTTAATTTTAGCCATCTCCAACCAAGAGATAACACCTACAACACATTGGGAATCTGAAACAATGTAAATAGGTTGAGAATAGGTTTGAAAAACTACATGTACTACAGACAATTCTGCCACCTGAGCAGAAGTTTTAGGGAGTACCCTTTTTGCTGCAAAGTCCAGAAACTCGCTTTTCTATTGGAGCTACCATCATCAGTGAAAACAGTAAGCACCTCAGGTATGGGTGTGAAGTGAATCTTTTTAGGAAACCTAAAAGAGGTTGAAGAAAAGAAAGTTAAAAGTTTGTCTGAGGGGTAATGAATTGAAATTTTACCTGTAAAAGAAGCATAGAATATTTGTGATTGTACATCAAGAGATCATAAGGCATCAATTTCATGCTTAGGAAGGGGAACATAAATAGTGTGAGGATCTGTACCAAGCAGCTGACGTACATGCTCTCTGTCCTTAATAATGAGATTACAAATATGCTGTAACAAGTGTTTTTGTGGGTTGAGATGAAAGATGTATCTATTTTATAATATCTAAGGTAGGAGATAATTGCACAATTAGTCCTATAGGAAGGGAAGGTGTGGGCAATATAAAAAACAGAATGGGGAGCTTATAGTTTATACAAGAAACCTGTAAATTAAGAAGAAATTGTTCTATTAAATAAAGAGCTTGTCGAGCCATGTGGGTAAGGGTACGTGATGAATAGAGATCAGGATCACCCTGTAGGATATCAAACAAAGGAGTTAATTGATTGGTAGATATTTTTAAATAAGGCCTGATCCAATTTATGTCTCCTAAATTTTTTTGAAAATCATTTAAGGTATTTAGTGATTTTGTATTAAATTTTGGTGTGTGAGGTTGAATAGCTTTTTGTTGAACTATGTGTCCTAAATATTGGAAATGAGCTTCCTTTTGTAATTTGTCTGGTGCAATTTGCAATCCCTATTTTTGTAAGGAGCTTATTAATTGTGTTAGGCCCAAGTGAAGTTTTTGAGCAGAGGGTCTGGCTACAAGTATGTTATCCATGTAGTAGATTATCTATAAATTACAAAACTGATTCCAGATGGGTTGAATGGCTTATGCCACATAATGTTGGCACAGAGTTGAACGATTTATCATACCCTGAGGAAGAAATTTCTGCTGATGTCTCTTAATAGGTTCCTTATCGTTTATTGTAGGAATAGAAGATGCAAATTTTTCCTTATCCTGAGGAGCTAAAGGTATGGTAAAAACAAAAATCAATCTCTGAGGTCTAAAACCACCAAAGGCCAATATAAAGGTATTGCAGATGGAGAAGGAAGTCCAGGTTGTAATGGTCCCATAAGCTACACAACTTTATTAACTTCTTAGAGATCTTGTAATAATCACCATTTACCAGATTTCTTTGGTATGGTAAATATGGGTGTATTCCATGGACTATTGGAAGGTTCTATTTGCTCAACATCTAACTGTCCTTGTACTAGATATTGTGTAGTTTTTAATTTCTTTCCAGTTATCGGCCACTGTGATACCCAAACAAGTTTGTCTGTAAGCCACGTAATTGGAATAGCATGATTATTAACCTGATTGTGATAAACAGTGGCCGCTACTCTAAAGGGTGATACCCTAATCCATGATACATTTTATTGCTTTTGAGATCAATAGGCTTGTCAATACCTTGTTTGGATTTTCCCAATCTCTGAGGAAGCTGAAATTTGGTAGATGGAGTGCTAATAATCAGATGCAACTGACTGAGTATATCTCTTCTCCAAATATTAACAGGTATCTTAGTAATGTAAGAAGTAACAAATCCAGCATTTCCTTCGTGATCCCTCCAGGCCTGCACCTGTGAGCTCTGATATAACATGTCTGGACTGCCAAGTCCAGTAAGATTTGTTTCTGTTTGTTGCATAGGCCACTTCTCCAGCCAATCGGATAAAGAAATAATTGTCACATCAGCTCCTGTATCAATTAGTCCTGAGAAAGTTATATTATTTACAATGAACATGAGCATAGGTTTTGAATTTTTTACCTTTTGTGACCAAAAACCCTGGTGATTAGCACTTTTAAAGCCTTGTTCTCTTAGGGGGCAATTTATTGCTGATTGTTTTTCAGAAGGCATATAAAGGATTACTAAAAGCTGGGGAATAAATTCTCCCTTCTTTTTTATTAGATATCCATCAGTTTTCAGCATAACTTGGATTTCTCCAGTGTAATCAGAGTCTAAAACCTTGGGGAAAACAGGGATACCCTTTGTGGTCAATCCACTTTGTCCTATAATAAGGCCTATCATCCCTGGGGGTACGGGGCCAAAGATTCCAGTTGGCACACTTTGAAGGCCCATGTCTGGAGTAATAGGAATATCTCTACTAACTGGTAACGCTAATCTTTTGTTCCCAGCAGTTGTTGAACTGAGCGATGTGATTGACCATCGCTCACTGGGAATGTTCCTTGTTGTTTGACTATGCCCCAGGAGTGGCCCTTCTTCCCATTTCCCAAAAGAAGTTTGCCTTGATTATCAAAGTTAGAATTGCACTGTTTGCCCAATGCTTTCCTTTTTTGCACTGAGGGAAACCCCTGGGATTGTTCTTATACAAAGACATCATCTTTGAGTATGTCCATATTTCTTGCATTTGTAACATTGGACCTTAGACTCAGTGTATTGAATAAATAACTTCCCATATCTACAGCAAATACTGTCTGTTTATATTCTGTTCCAACAGCTTGAGCAACTCGTAAATAATCAGACAATGATTTACCTTTTTCCGAGGAAAGGGCATTCATAACATCCTGATTCGCATTTTCAAAGGTCAATTGTCTAATATGTCAGTGGGTTGAGCATGAGTGACCTGACACTTAACCACTTTAGTTAACTAATCTGAAAAGTCTGTAAAAGGCTCTGTAGGCCCTTGCATGATTTTAGTAAAGGACTGAGTGGGCTCACCTGGCTCTGTCAAGGACTGCCAGGCTCTCCAGGCAGCCAACGAGGTTTGTTCATAAGCTTATTGAGGCAATGCAGTTTGCCTCAATAAGCTTAATATTTCAAGGTCAATGGGAATGAGACGATTAGCAGCACAATTACATTGTGTTATTTCTTGGCAAAAATCTCCTGAGGCTGTTATCCATTGCAAGTATCCTCCTCCAGAAAGAGTGGCCTTAGCAATCATCTGCCAATCTAGAGGAGCTAACATAGCTTCTTGAAAGCTATCTAAGATTTCCCAGGTAAATGGAGCTTGAATTCCATTTTCTCTACAACTCTCTCTAAGAGCCTTTAACAATTTAAAGACAAAAGGATGGTGTTCTCTTAATAGTTGATGTGGATTATTAGGATCAGGACTCTGCATAACAGGATAGACAGACATGATTCATTGGAAAGTAGGATCTCCGTTTCCTTACCCCACATTTAATCCCTTTTTTATAGTTGCATGCAGTAGAGTACAAGGAGCCAAATCATTCTTAAAAGGATTATTGGGGGACCACCGAGCTGGTGGCGGACAAAAGATATTATCTTTACTCTCATTTTTCCCTGCAGCCAGCTCAGAAGGTGCTGAAGGCTGAGTGGTAGCATGGTATGTCTCATTTTGAGGGGTCTCCATGTTAATGACAGGGAAAGCTTGAGTCTCATGAAGAGATTCTAAATAAGCCTTAGTGAGAGCCCAAGTAGAGAAGACAGTTACTGGTATTTTTATTCCCTGACATCGACATTGTTTCAAAGTTTATCCTACTCAATCCCACACCTCAGGATCCAATATTCCCTCCTCAGGGAACCAAGGGCAGGCTTCTGTAACCCAATCTAATAATTCCTTTGCAGTCTGCTGACTGAGAGAAGCTCCCTCCTTCTTGAGCAAGCAGCGAAGCAAATAACAATAATGCAGCACATGAGGCAGATTATTCCCCATTGTGTCTTGGCCATGGATTGCCCTCCTAGCTGGTTGTGACCTTGGCAGCTGAAGGAATGTGAGTGACTCACTGAAACTTGTTTCTCAATCCACATTGGAACGCCAGTTGTGATGGTCCAGTGCCATGTTTGCTGCTTGCTAAAGTCCCTCTCAGGAATGACTCTGGGTCCAAAATTATTATTTTTAATAATGGGGTCGGCCGAGAAGGAGCCAGGCAATTCTGACCTCCTGCAGCCAGCATCCTTTTTATTAAGGGTTTAAATGGCAGGGGGTCACAAGTTAAGTTCAGGGTTACAAGCTAAGTTTTAAGAAAAGACAGTCATGAGCTATGTTTAGGGTGTGGAAGTCATGAGTTAAGTCTAGGGAGGGGCAGGATAAACATTTAAGGGAGAAAAGAAGATCATCAAAGTCCACCTGTCAGTCCCATCTGGTCCAAGGAAGCTTGTTGGCATGCTGACAATTTCCACTCAGCATGTACTGTGTACCTAGCTGAGTCAGTCCAAAAGGGTGACCTCGTTATGTGGGCTAAGATGGCCCCCAACATGTATCAATGATTTCCAGTGTTATAGGGTTGCAAGGATTTATTGTAGCCTTGGTGGACTTTTTTCCAATATTGTCAGGTTTTTTAGTTTTGCAGTTGTGTTCTGGTGGCTCCCACTTTCTCTATTTGCTATTGTATTCTGTGTAGTAGTTATATTTTATAGTGAATTCTTAGGTTGGGTAGGAATTAACCTCAGAGCTTCATTTTATAATTGGGTGTTTAAACTCAGCCCTCACAGCCTCTCAAAGTGTGTATAAAACTTGGCACATCTGAGATTTTTCAGTATCCTCTTTGCCTGATCACCTCCACTGGACTGCCATGTGGGCTTGGCCGGAATTATTGTCTGTTCAGGAAATTAGTCTGTCCTCAATTCAACTGTTTTGTTGATGCTGGAAGTCTAGAACTCCCATCTTATGTGGACTTACTTTTTGAGGCAGGAGCCCAGCTATTTCCTTGAAGATAACTTATGGTTAAAAGCTAGGAACAAGATAGAAAAATAAGGCTTTCTTTGCAGGTCTCCCTCTGAGATGAACAAAGCAGGGCCTCTCCCAGTAGCTAAGAACACAAGATAAGGCAGCTAAGTCCAGCAATACGGCATCATCATGCCCCAGCCACATGGGGCCCAAGATGGCACCACCCAGTCTCAAACACATGAAGCCCAAGATGGCATCATCCGGTTGCAATCACGTGGAGGCTAATACAGGAAATCTAGCTCATGAAGCAGAAATGAAACCTGACCCAAGCCCCCATAATGGTATGCCTGCCTGTTATTTGTCCAAACAAAACCTGTCTCTCTGGGGCTAAATAATATGTATGATGATGCCATTCAAGTCTCAGACCTGAAGCTTTGCTCACTGAACCACACTGGTGAATAAAGAAACCTGGTATCCTACTCTGGCCTCTGTTTCTTGTTCTCTGTGGACCAAGCTTCCTGCAACATTTTGTCAAGCCAGCCAAGAGGCATTTTTGAGCCAGTCTGGTCCCAGAGATGGAACCCAGGGTGCTTTGCCTCCTCCCACATGTGTCTTGGGAGTTGGTCTTCCCCATCGCAGATGTCAATCCACCCAGCATTCCAGAGGCCTTTTTTTGCCACCATGTGGGAGACCTCACCCAGAGTTGGTCCACTCTGGGACTAACAGTCGCTGAGTTGTAACTCCAGAGATGGAAATGGTCATTGTCCCATACTGATGTCTGACTCATAGTAGGCCATCCTGGGGCTCAGTCAGGTCCTGCTATCAGAATAGCAGAGGAGGGGGCTAGGCACCTTCTTGGGAATTCCCCGAGTAGTGTCTGAGGGACACAAAACTGGAATTCAGTTCAATATTTGCATTGGGTGTGTGTGAATGGTGAATGCAAGTATGTGACTGAGAGCGATATTGAGGTCAGACTCTAGGTTGCAACTCATGGGGCCAAAGTGAGTGTTGAGTCTGCTGCCTGAATTCAAGGCTATTCAGTAATGGTTAAGTGCAGTCCAGCAAGGACCCCAAAATTCTTGGTCTGATCAAATCAGGGGTTGACACCATTCTGCCTCTTGAAAAGGGATGGACGGCCTGACACAGACAAATCGAGTATTGTCTGTTTATCTGTTTTAGGTGTTCTGGCACTAGTCTGGACTCTCTAGCCAGGAATGGGAGGGAAATAAAGCTAGCCCACTCCCCTAGGCCTCATGATCAGGAATTTTGGAAAGGCTTATTCAGGTGACTATGGATTCAAGCTAACCTCAGGAAAATTATGTACTTTGTGTGAGGTGGAATGGCTGGCCCTCAGAGAAGTTTGGCCATCAAAGGGCTCATTAGACCTGGGCATCACCCAATGAATTTGGGATCAAGTCACAGGCACTCCAGGATATCTAGACCAGTTTCTTTACATAGACATCTGGCTCCAACTAGTTCAGAATCCTCCATGGTTACAAGGTCCAGTCTCCCAGATCTTACTTGTCAATAAAAAGGGAGCTAATGGCCCTGCAGGAAATCAAAGGCAATGCCCAGGTGACACCCAGATGCCACCCATTCTGGAGAGGCCCTCAGAGGAAGCAGGCCCGCCAGCACCACATGTCTCACAGCGTGTGTGGCAGCCACAGGCTTTACTAGCACCTTCAGCACCTCCTCCCCAGTCAATGCCTCCTGGCTCCTCTGACCAGCCCTCAAGTCCAGAGGCAGGGACTCCAACTCTGCCATATTTCTATGCCAGTTCCACAACTGTCTGATTTGGCCACTGACAAGTCTTCCCCTCATCCACCACTTTCACTATACCCACCGCTGCCAATGCCAACAGGCCCGTCCCAGAATTTGAGATCCTGCAACCAACTCTGTGAGGGTCCTGTTCATGAAACTTCATGCCATACGGTGGCCACATTCCCCTAAGGCAGTTTCAGGGACCACCCCACCGTGAATGAACATGGACGGTGCAGCCTGGTCGGGCATTTGTGTACCAGCCCTTTACTGTGACTGACCTTCTCAATTGGAGACACCATACTCTGTCTTATACTGGAAAGCCTCACATCCTGGCCAACCTCCTCCAATTGATCTTCCAAACACACAGTCCTACTTGGCCTGACTATTGTCAGCTACTTCTGACTCTTTTCAATACTGAAGAATGGTACCATGTTCTGCAAACAGCACTCTGCTGGGCTAAAGAAAATGCCCCAGTCAAAACCCTAAACTCTCAGGCTTATGCTCAACCATGCCTCCTGACAACAGACCCCCAATTCAATCCAAATAATCCTGAAGACATGGCAAAACTGGTGGGATATAAAAAGACTCTTCTCCAAGGATTTTGAAAGGGGGGCTCCAAGGACACAAATGTTACCAAAGTCGGAGAGATTCTTCAAAAGCCCGATGAGAGTCCTGACACTTTTTAGAAGTGGTGTGCAAAGCTTATCTCATGTTTACTCCATTTGACACTGAGTCATGTGAAAACCAGTGAATGGTTAACACTGCCTCTGTTAGTCAGAGCACTAGTGATATACATCACAAGCTACTGGAGCTGAAGGGATTTGCAGAAATGAATGCATCCCAACTCCTTGAGGTAACAAACAAGGTCGTCATTAAACAAGACATCAAAGAGAAATGGGAAGCAGATCCGTAAATGGAACGAAAAGCTGGCCTCATCACAGCAGCATGGAGTGCAGAACTCCATGGTGAGCCTAACCAATAACCAACTGGACAGGGCCCCCTTGGTCCCAATGCCCAGGGCCACTCAAAGAAAAGAGGAATTCTCTCCACCATGACCAATATGCATTCTGCAAGGAAACTGGGAATGGTAGAAGGAATGCCCAAAGAAAGGTTGAGGGCCCCGTGAGGAGTCATCAGGCCTCTCCTCAGCTCTTCTGACAATTGGCCAGGCTGGTTTGTTTGATTACTGAAGGGGACCAGGCACTGAAGCATCTGAGGGTCCAAATGTCATGGTCCAAATGACAGTGGGGGGTACTACCTCCAGTTCCTCATTGACACTGGGGCAGAATATTTGGTGGTCACCAGTCCAATAGCCCCCTCCTCACCAACCAACATGTCAACATAACTTAAGCAACCAGGAAAGTCTTCCAGCAAAAGGTTTTAGCCCCCTCAAATACACCCTAGGGGGAAGAGAAGTTATTCACCAATTTCTATATATGCCAGACTGTAGGGTTCCACTGCTGAGTAAGGACCTCCTCAGTAAACTCAGAGCAACCATCGCTTTCTCAGAGAAGGGTAAATTGAAGTTTTTAGTACCAGCCTTTCAGCTGATTTGCTTCCTGCAAATGAAGAGTGGATCCTGTTTGAGGGGCAGGAGGGAGGGTCCATAAGCCTGATGAGGTAGAATAGAAGAGATAAAATATTAGGCAGAAAGGAGACAAATTGGGAAGGAAAGGAAAATACAGTTTTAAAAAATCTAAAACCCTTAGCGTCTGCAGGACTTGCCTGGAACTTGCCCAAAGAGCCAAACCCATATCTTTAAAAACACAATGGGCTAGCTCCATATCTAAAATTCCTGAGGCAATTAGACCCCAGAGAAGAGTCTCACCTTTTGTTAGAGCCTGGATTTCCTGAGGAAAAGGTCCTAGAGAATTGCCCTGCACCCTGCCTTCCTAGACTGTGTCTCTGGCTTCCTGGGATTTCTATCTCAAGGAATTTACACCTTTTGCAGCCTAAAGTTTCAAAGAGAGGAGGCTGCCATCCCATGGTGCCCCTGCCCAGCCCCTCTCAAGTGGGCCTATAAGAAAAAAGGCTATATTAGATCAGAGAGGCTTTTGTCTCTGCAGCCACTCTCTGTGTCACTCTGAGCCCCTCTCTGCCATGGTGCTCACACCCTTGAGATGACCCATGCCTTTTCTGAATGTGTATCCCCACCTTTCTTAAATTAAACCTATGCCTTTTTCCTTGACTGGCATGAGCTGAAATTCTTTTCAACACGGAGGCCAAGAATCCACAAGAAATCTTCCTGTCTTCCCTTGACAAGCCCAGAGATAGTCCAGTGGCCCACAGTCTGGGCCAAGGACAATCTTCCTGGAATGACCATATTCCAGTCACCAGTAGTCATTGAACATCACCCTGACTCCCAATGAGTGCAGTTATGTCAGTACCCAGTCCCCCAACTGGCCCTAGAAGGAATCCAGCCCCACTTAGAGAGGCTCCAAAAACATAGTGTCATCATGCTGTGTCAGTCCCAGCAGAACTCTCCTCTCTTGCCAGTCAGAAGACTGGGAACCCAGGTCTACAGACTGGTTGCAGAACTTGTGAGCCTTAAACGAAGCCACGGTCACCCTACATCGTACCATGCATAACCCATACACGCTCCTCAGTTTGCTCCTGGCCACCGCAACCTGATTCATGTGCCTGGACATGAAAGATGTCTTCTTCAGCATCCATCTGGTTCCTGTTAGCCAAGAACTGTTCACTTTTGAGTGGGAGGATCCAACAACCAAAAGCCAGTTCATGTGGACCCAATTTCCCCAAGGACCACTCTCCCACCATTTCCAGAGAAGCCCTGGCCCATGACCTCAAGTCCTTTCCTTCCTGTTTCTTGGGCTGTACCCTTTTCCAATATCTTGATGACCTTCTTGGACACAAGAGACTTGAAGGCTGGGTCAAAGGAATAGTCCAGATGCTCACCCTCCTAGAGCAGTGTGGTTATAAAGGCTCTAAGAATCATAAACAATGTGTATATATGAGATTATACCGACATCATTCTCAGTACTACATTTGGGGGGATGGCGGGGGGGGAAGGACACCAAGAGCTGTGTGCTCTTGTATGTTAACACCAAACTGATACTCATTGTGATCTGAGACTACAATGCACCAATAAAAACATATAAAAAAGTGACCCAACAACAATAATAAAAAAAATAGTACTGTGATAACGTGCCCTAAGAAGTAATTTTTTTAGCCTCGGTTTCTACCCTAAAATTAAACTCCCTGTCCTTACTGCCCCAAGGACAAGACCAGTTTTCCAAGGACAAAAACCAGTTCCTGCCCTTATCGCCCTTAGGACAACGCCTGAGAAACCAGCTCCTGTCCTTATGCCACCCAAGGACAAAGCCCTCAAAACTGACCCCCACCTCTGTGTTCAGTCCCCTCCCTTAAACTAATCACTTTACTTCTAAATAAGGGAAAATTTTCTGTGATTCAAACCATAAACTGCAAAAAATCTGTTTCTGTACCCCAGCTTGTTCTATAATAAAGGAACTGTAAGCTATACAAAGGGCTACCGTTCTAGCCTGTGCTGGTGGACGGTGGCCCTGTGGTATTAAAGCCTCACCTTAACTGAGACGGTGGTCTTGAAATTTCTGTTTCTTGTGCATTGTTCAACAGAACAAAAGTAAAACACGTAGAAAAAAAGAGAAAGCCCAGGTGTGTCAACAAAAAGTGAACTATCTGGGTTTCACCATCCAGAGAGGGGAAGGACTACTGGAATCAGGATGAAAAGAGACAGTCCAAGCTATCCAAGTGCCCACTAATTGAAGAGCCCTCCAGAAATTGTTGGGAGCAGTAGTGTTCTGTCACATCTGAAATTCCTGAGAAATTCCTGAGGTGATTAGTTTTGTAAGAGAAAGAACTCCACCTTCCACTGGATGGAACTCCAAAAGATCACACCTGTTGTTACACTCATGCCGGCCAGCAGACTCCTTGATTCCACTCTTCCCTGCCCCTGGAAGATCTGTCCCTAAAAAATTAACATCTTCTGCCTGAAGAAAAACGTCAAAGAAAGGAGGCATTTCCCACTGAGTACCTCTAACCAACCCCCTCCCCACTTTCCAGTGCCTATAAAAAGAGACTGTAAGAATTCAGGTGCTGCTGCTCCCACATCTTGAGGTAACACATTTCCCTAAGTGTGTTTCCCTTCTCCTTGAATTAAACCTCTGTCTTTTCTCTGACTGGCATGTGTTGAAATTCTTCTCTACACAGACCCAAGGCTCCCGGGGACCCTGAGGTGAGTTTCCCCTTCTCATGCCAGGAAACTCCTTAGGATTCCCTTAGGACTCTCCACAGAGCTATCAAGCTCACCCTGACACCCCCACTAAGAGAACAGAGTATTCTCCCTACAAGATGATGTTTGCTCAACCCCCTCTTATCCTTGAAGGGCTTCCAGGAAGGCTGAATGAACTAAGAGAAATAGAAGTTCATAGGCTTATGAAGGAACTGGGAAAGGTCACCCATGACCTACATAAGTGGGTGCTAGATAAATCACCAGTTAGTTTAGCTAACCCAATCCATCCCTAAGCCTGGAGACTTAATTTGGGTTAAAGATTGGAATCAGATTTCCCATAAGGCAAAATGGAGAGGGCCCTTCATTGTTATTCTTACCACCTCAACAGCAGTAAAAGTCGAGGATATTGCAGCCTAGATCCATCACAGTTGCTTGAAGTCAGCAGCCCTGGAGCTAACAACCACAGAGATGACTCAGAGTCTGCTCACGGAAAACCTGGAGAGCCAAACAAGCTAATACTTAGAAAGACAACCTGCCCTTCTCCAGTCACACCTGGAAGCTGACTGGCTTGTGCATGGCGGAAAGTTGAGGAGCATCACATCTCACGCCACAAAATCGGCTCTTAGTTCTTATGCCATTAGTACTTTGGGATTAACTTTATTAGTGGGGTGTATGGTGATCTTAATTTTAGCACTTAGGTGTTTGTCCAATTTGACTTTGCCTTGCTAGGATGAGGAGGCAATAGGCTGTTTTTATCCCGTGGGAAGGACTATTAGAGTTGCTACAACCGGTCTTTACAATCTTCTCCATTAATGTGAGCAAAACTAGCAGCAAGTTTAATGCATGTCAAGTTATATCCTGTGGCAGCCTGAAAATCCAGTGACAACTCACACAGGCTGACAGATACCTCTACCCTGAACCAGTTCAAGTTACACTCAGATTAGGCCCTATTCTAGTCGAGACAATGTCTAGTGGACCACCAAATACCAAAGGTAGACAGTCAATATGATATGGATGACCCCATTAAAAAAGCCTCTAAAGAATAAGAATCACTTTACCCAGGAAATTCCTCCCCAAGCTTGTCAAAACAATCAGTGTAATTCCCAGCTGTTAACTATTGATAACCCCAATATAATAGACCAGAAACCATTAGTAGCCTCTAGGGTCTATACAGTAGGAGCAAACATCTCTGGAAGGGATCCCATAGACCATTTCAGATTACAGCTTAATGGGCCAAATAGCCCTAGAGCCCCACTGACAGGGAACTCCTGTAACTTTCAACCACTCTTGCTGTAACTTTCAACCAAACTTCATTATGGGGGATAAAAATGATCAAACCAAAGTAACTATAGTAGAGATAAAAAAATCTAGAACAGACTTTGGAAGTAGAAACTGGGTTTGGAGACACAAATACGTGGCTGAAAAGGGTTAAATACTCTGTAAAGGCTGCCAACAAGGTAGATTGCTATATGTGTGCCACAAGCACAAATTGTTCCTTTTCCTTTGCTAAGGCTGGCCAGATGCTGCCTCATACTGTGTATCAGGGGATTAATCCAAGGAGTAAAAGAAACCTCAATAGCTAAAAGAGACCCACTCCATATTCTCCCCTTTTGTATCCAACTAAAAATAATCTAAAAAATTGAGAACTTCTCATTAATCATGTTGAGAAGTCTTAAAAGGGGAGAATAATGCCAGAGCCCAGCTATGTCCTTGAAGATGACTCTTGGCTAAAATCCCTGGGACAAGATAGAAGAATAAAGCTTTCTTCATAGGCCCCCTCTGAGGTGAACAATGCAGGGCCTCTCTGAGCAGCTAAGACCACAAGATGAAGCAGACAAGTCCAGCAAGATGGTGCCATCCAGTGTCAGCCACATGGGGCCCAAAATGGCCCTACCCAGTCCTGGCCATGTGGAGGCTAATACTGAAAATCTAGCTTAAGAAGCAGAAATGAAACCTGACCCAAGCCCCTGTATTGGTACTCCTGCCTGTTATTGGCCCAATCAAAACCTGTCTCTCTGGGGCTATATAATCTGTATGACGACTCCATTCAGGGTTCAGACCTGGAGCTTTACTCACTGAGCCACAGCAGTGAATAAAGAAACTTGTGCAAGCTTGTAATCCCAGTACTTGGGAGGCTGGGACTGGAGGATCCAGGTTCACGGCCAGCCTCAGCTACTTAGTGAGGCCCTCTGCAACTTAGGGAGACCCCGTTTCAAAATAAAGAATAAAAAATAGGGCTGGGGGTGTATCTCAGAGGTAGAATGCCCCTGGGTTCAATCCCCAGTACTGCCAAAAAAAAAAAAAAAAAAAACCCAGAAACTTGCTATCCTACTCTGGCCTCTGTTTCTTGTTCTCCATGGACCAAGCCTCCTGCAACATTTCAATTTGTGTGGATTTGGGCCTCTTGTCCTAGTATTCACTGATGGCATACTGGGGGTGAATGGGTGGGATTGGTAGATTATCTCCCAGCCCATTCGGTTTTTGGAGTAACTAGCAGTGGAGCATATATTTCCCAGAGTTCTACCGTGGAGATCAAAGTTGTCACTTCAGGTTTGGAAGTTTATGTACAGGTGGATATTCTAATGTATTGTGAAATGAGAGGGAGGAAAATGGTAGGGGAACAGTGAAAATCCAAAACAGAGAAGAATCAGACAGGGAAAGCAATGATGACTATGATGACCAAAAAAAAAAAAAAAAGAAACAAACCCTCAAGAAGAGAAAAAAGGTAAAATACAGGAAAGAAACAAGGGAAAGCTTAGAACTCAGAAAAAGACTGCAGACTAACCCAAACATGGACACATTCACATGAAAGAAAAGCAAAATTGAAAAGAGATGATACCCCAAACAAAACAAAAAACAGGCAAACAAAACCCAAAAAACAAAACCAAACAAAAATAATAGTGAATACAAATAAAAATGAAAATAAAAAAGGAAAAAAGAAAAGAAAGAGAAAAAGGAAATAAAGAAACAAACAACAAACAAGAGTAACAGTCAAACTACTACCACAACTATGATACAGAAATAACAATAAAAACAAGAAAACAAAAGAAAAAAGAAAAAACTCACAAAAGAAACCCCCCAAACAACAACAACAACAATAAGTTTTTCACGTTGATTGGGGACTTGATCTTGTCAGTAGAGAAGTTTCAAGGAAGGAGTCTTCTTCTGCTCTTGATGGGTGTGGGCTTCTGTTGTCTCTGTGTGGCATCATCTTTGTTTCCTTTACTCTTTAGCAAGCTGGATCTGGGAGAGTCAAGTTGAGATCATTTGAATCTTTTCTCAACTATTTTTTTTTATCTAAGATTTGTGGAATATGTCATGATCTGGGGAGCTTTGCAGATAACTTTTTCTTTTTTTTTTGCGGTACAGGGGATTGAACCCAGAGGCGTTCTACCTCCGCGCTACACCCCCGGCCCTATTTTTTATACTTTATTTTGAAACCGTGTCTCACGAAGTTGCGGAGGGCCTCACTAAGTAGAGAAAGAGACAGGGAGAGAGAGAGATAGAGAGAGCTGAGGCTGGCCACGAACCCGGATCCTCCGGTCTCCGCCTCCCAAAGTACTGGGATTACAAG
>PVJS01037052.1:0-20129 GCA_004027185.1 Glis glis
TGTGTGTGTGTGTGTGTGTGGAGGATAAGGGTAGGTGTGGAGGAATACAGAAATCCCTAGAATGCTTATGTATCAAAAAAAATTTGAAAGTCATCGCCGTATTTATTTTACATGATCAAGTTCCTATGTGAGTTTAAGCATTTTGAAGTATTAATTTAATGTCCTTTTCAAATTTGATTTTTGAGTTTGGTTCAAGCCACCATTCTTTATTTTTAGAGAAAAATTATGGCAAATAACTGTGTATACTATGATGTCTCCCTGTGATCTGGTGCCAACATGGTGACTGAGTCTAGGATTCTCAGCGTAGCTAAAGCTGAACACACGCCGTTTCTGTGCAGGTTTTTGACTTGGTATTTGCACCTTTGCTTGAGAGAATTATTTTCAACTGATTGTTGGCATCTAAATCCTGACACATTGGATGTAAATGTGAAATTTGTGTTTTCTTTACTGTTTACTGTGACTGATGTAAGGAAATTGGAAACTTTAGTTGGTTATGTAATATATCTTATCTGTGTCAATATCGTAATAGCAACTTAAAATTAGTTACAATCTTTTTAATCATATGACATTCATAGATTTAAAATAAAATTCTGGTCAGAGTACATTAGAATTAATAATTAAAATAAATTTCATATTATTTTGATCATATTCTGCTTATCTATCTCACACCTTTCTCTTTTCTTACATTTTCAGCTAAAATTGACCAAGAGGCTGAGGAGACGTCGCTGACAGAAACTCATAAGTGGTAAGAAGTTGCTTCCTTTCCAGTATAATATTCCTCCTAAGAACAGGCTTATGGAGTGCTTGGTGTACATCTTCTTAAGAACCAATAGGATAATTTTCATTTTCAAAGCATAAAACAAAAAAATCTAATCTAATGGTATCCTATAATTCCACAGTGAATTTCTGAATTGTGAATTTCTGATTGTGAATAGCTTAGCACCTTCTCTTTCAAACAGGATTTAGGAGTATGGCGAAAGGCAGAAGGAACCTGTTTCAAGAGTAAAGGTTGAAGGGTTTGGTGACAGGAAGCTGTTAAATTTACATATTGAAAAGTTACTTCCTGTGAGGGAGCCAGGAGCTTCCCTGGGGCGCACCTTCCCTTCCAGAATGGAGAGTTACAGTCTGGGGTGAGCTTGGGAAAGTATCTCAGAAAGCTCCCGGCTTCTCTGGATCAGCTATCTCTTGCTTTCTCTTTGTATCTGTCAACGTTCTCCAGAAAAACAGAATAAATTGGACATGTATGGGGGTGACAGACATTTGAGAGAGAGAGGTTTATTTTCAGGAGTTGGCTCACTGATTACAGGGGCTGGCAAGTCTACCATTAGTCAGCAGGCAGGCCTGCGGGTCAGTGGGACTTGGTGCTGCAGTCTGGAGTCTGAACATAACCCCGCAGAATTCCCGCCACTTAGAGTCTCAATCTAAGGGCTTCAGCTGACTGGATGAGGCCCAGCCATGTTTTAAAGGAGGATCTGTTTTTCTTAAAGTCTACTGATTTCGATGTTATTCATGTCTAAAAACTGCCTTCACAACAGCTAGACTGGTGTTTGACCCCAAACTGGGTATCATGACTTAGCCAAGTTGATACATACCATTAACAGTCCCACTCTCTAAAGAGAATCTGATTACTCTTGAGGAAAAAAATTGAAGTCCTTTGTCATTACTTTATTAGGCAAGAGCCTTATATTCTATGAATACATACTTAATAGTTTTCAAGTTGATATGAAATATTATCTGAGGCAAATTGTTAAGCAGATTTGGCCAATTTCTATGGAAAGCAAAAACTGAGATGAAGACCTTAAATTATAACTGAGATTTCAGTTAGTCGCATGAAAAAAAGTACTGGCTAGTGACACGATTGTTGCTAAAAGAGCCATCTTTTATCAGTAAACAGGTAACTCTGGAATTGAGAAATGAAAATAAGCGTAGTGGGTCATATGATGCACTTGTCATTTCCCCAAAGAAATAAGAAGAAATTCCATTTGCTGAGCAGTCCTGTGCAACCTGGAGAACATTCAACAGTCGGCATGTGCAGGAAGGTGGGGTCACCCTGGCCCCGTGTCTCTCACAGGTCATAGCTCTCTGACTCTAGGCCAGTTTCGTGACCTTCAGCCAATAATATGTACTCTGTACAAGAGGATTCAATGAGATGACCAGTGGCTGAAGCCTAGTACTTAGCAAGTGAGCGATCGATGCTAACTGCTATATTATTTTCCCATCATTGTCATAATCAGCAATGGCAAAAAGTTTGGTGGCAGAAATAGGAAACAGAGTCAGATTGTGGACTCAGTCCATGTGGTTATTTATGAGAGTACTGCTATCGGAGCGCTCTTCCAGAATCTCCATCCCTTGTATTTTCCACAAGACCTGAGCTTGAGAGACCAACTTCCAGAATGAACTCTCTTCTCAACAAAGAACCACCAAACTGGAGAAAATTGTATAAAACCATCACTTCACATTTCTAGAAATTGCTCTAAGGGCATAGAACAGGCGAAAAGTCATTCATTCATTCATTCATTCATTCATTCAAGAAGATCTACTGAACCTCGGTCAGAACAGTCTGAGTTTGTGGCATCTGAGCCACATTTCATTCTTCCCACAGAGCGGGAACTTGTTCAAGAATGAAGGTCAAAGGTTTTGACCTTCCCGCATTGAGAAGGGACGCCAGGCTCGGGCGCTCGCTCGCTCGCTTCCGTGTCTGTCGGAGGGAGGCGCGCAGTTGCAGATGAGCACAGAGCATCTCAGACATCCCCTGGCTCTGCTGCCTCAAGTCTCCTCTTGCCCCTTGGCTCTGTATTGGGGTTCTAGAAGGATAGAGCGACGCGCGTATGTCTGTATCTCGTGTTAGGGCACTGCAGTGAGAACTCAAGTGCAGGCAGGTGTGATTGAGCAGTTAGGGGACCTGACTGGCGGGGTGGAAGCTCTTATACTGTGAGTAGGAGACTGAGAATATCGGACCTTAATGCCCCTGCCCCTGCTGACTGGGCAGACACTGTCTGCCAGGAGGGAGGCATCTGCTTGCAGGGAGCATCTCTGGGAGAATTGGCCCGCTGTCAACCCTAGCTTCAGCCCTGATGCAGGTGCATAGAAGTCCTGCCTAGAGGTCTGCAGCTCTGCCTGAGAGAACTGGTTTTATTTAGAACAGAATGTGTAGAGTCCCATACGTAAGGGCTCGATTACAAACTGTGGAGGTTCTGATAGAGAGGGACTGAAGGGGGCTCTTGTAGTTCTACCATACAGCAGCAACAAGCCAAGTCCCGACAGTCAGAAGCTTAACCGAGGGAGCCAGGAAGGAGGTCCAGAAGACTGCAGGGCACAGCCGGGCGTGGTGGCGCACACTTGTAATCCAGTACTTGGGAGGCAGAGACCGGAGGATCTGGGTTCGCAGCCAGCGTCAACTACTTAGTGAGGTCCTCCGCAACTTCGTGAGACCCAGTTTCAAAAAATAGGGCCGGGGGTGTAGCTTGGAGGTAAAATGCCCCTGGGTTCAATCCCCGGTATGCAAAGAAAAAAAAAAAAGAAGACTGCACGGCATTGTGGGCGGCACCTACCCACGAGCATCAGAACAGGGGTGGGATGACTTGGAAACACTCTCCAGGCTGTGCGGGTCCATTAGCACAAGTCATGAGCCTCTCTGGCACTGGGGGCTTTTGCATGACTTCTGACCAACCGCTGGCTGAACGCTAAGCTATTCTGACAGGGACAACTCCTAGGAAGCCAGGCCTACAAATAAAATCACATAGTACATTCTTACCTGCAGTCTACCTAACATCAAAAAATAAGTGTGCCGGCATCGGCTGAGTCCAGTGCTCCTACTGGGTTTGGGCCCATGAGCAGGGAAAAGAATGGCTGCCTGCCGCTGGGCATGGTGGCAACACCTGTAATCTCAGTACTTGGGAGGCTGAGACAGGAGGATTGAATATTCAAGGCCAGCCTCAGCAACTTAGTGAGACCCTCAGCAACTTAGCAAAACCCTGTTTGAAAATAAAAAATGAAAAGGGCTGGGGGTGTAGCTCAAGGTTAGAGTGCCCCTATTTCAATCCCCAGTTAAAAAAAAAAAGTCTAGCTGCTGTGCTGGGGCCTTCCACCTGCCAGGTTGGCCTCAGAGGGAACAGAAGGCTTGGGCCCAGGTCCTAGCATCCCAGGTCTCCTTCCCAGCCGTGAGGCCTCAGCTGCATGATAAACCGCTCACCCCAACAGGGACTCACTGAGTGCGATCTCTACCTACAGAAACAACTTTAGGAGCCAAGGCCCTGATGGTTGATGGCACCCCTCTTTGTGCTTGAATCGGCCCCAAATCCCTTTACCCCTCCAGACCCCACCAAATTGGAAATAAAGCACACTCAACACTTGCTGGGATCTTAAAACATTTTGTTTGCCTCAGCAAGGCCCTGAGGGAGAGGAGAGCCGGGAATATGTATTTATTCAGAAACACAGTTTCTCAGTCTTCCTTCCTTCTGTTTTTATTATTGGTTATTCTTATGTGCATCATGTTTTCATAAGCAGATGAAACCCATTTGGGAGGTAAGATGGTCTATAAACAGACTGATGCTACTTGGCCTGCTTGTGTAAGTACCCACAAAGTTGATCTCTGGTTTCCGGCCCTCCGTTAGCCCTTTGACCTTGAGACAGAAAATACACAGGGACATTTCAGTGGCATGGATAGATGGAAAGCCCCCTAATCACAGGGATTGTCTGGGGAAGCTTTTTTTTTTTTTTTAAATCTCAGTGATGCTGTTAATGCTCAACAAGGTTTACATTTACTTCATACCCTGCAGCAAGACACCCAGCGACAAATTGGTGACAAATTTATGTGCTTTGGTATTTAGAAATGCCTGAGTATCATTGACAGATAATCATGGTTGCTGAGTTAGGCCACCAGATGCCCTTGGGGATGGAAGCATGATCGTATCGGGACTAGACAACCTTATCTGGACCAAAAGAGAGTTTTTCAAAGGTGTTGAGTCAACTTAGCATTCCATGTGGAAAAAAAAGAATTGGCTGGGCGTGGTGGTGCACGCTTGTAATCCCAGTACTTGGGAGGCTGAGACCCGAGGATCCGGGTTCACGGCCAGCCTCAGCTACTTAGGCCCTCCGCAACTTCGTGACACCCAGTTTCAAAATAAAGTATAGAAAATAGGGCTGGGGGTGGAGCTCGGAGGTAAAACGCCCCTGAGTTCAATCCCCAGTACCGCAAAAAAAAAAAAAAAAAGACAGAATTGTGGGGTGGAGAGCCCTGACAAGCCCTCTGAGCCCAATTCTGCCACTCCAGAAATGCCATTGGATAAACCCCAAACAGCCTGGGCCTCCGCTTCATCCTTCAAAAAAAGGATAGAGCCTTGCCCTTCAGCCCAAGCTCTCTGACTGTAGGACTGGTATGTGGCTGGTAAGAGGCCTTTCTAGGAAAGTTTATTCATGTGAAAATGTTTTGTAAACTGCATACACACACACACACACACACACACACACAGAGGTTATCAGCTGGCTTAGAAAGGAATTATACTCATTCATCTTTATGTTCTAGTACCTTTATGTAGAAAAAAAAATCTTGGCTCTTGGTCCATTTAAAATAGAAAAGCTGAACTTTTTTCAAGAAAAAAATTAGAATGGTTTTCTGTAGGACAATATTATGTGTTTTCAGATCATTTTTAAGATTTCGTGACTAAATAAAAATATTCCAAAGAAACAACGGCAGTATATGTTTTAAAGCAAGTCAGATCTTTTCTCCTATTCTATTTGTTAGCATAATTAATTTTATGTGCTAATTCTGAGTGTTTATTCATGTATTTTTTCTACTAATCTAAAAAGTGGAACTTTGAGCTCCTATTTCACATGGACAGAAATATATAGCTTTTGAATAAATAGTTTGACTGAACTTGTCAATTCTCCCAGAAAGTAAGGCAGATGGGCAGATGAGCCTTGAGCCTTATCCAAAACTCAAATGCAAATCGGATGAATGTATTCGAATCTTCCGATGATTTCATCGGGCAAGCCAAACTATCGTATTGCACTATGAGACGGATTTCAGCAGAATGTTGTGAAGATGGGCTGTGCTCCCACTGCATGTGTTTATTTCAGCTTCTGCTTTTATTTTATTTTTAATTAGCACACACAGCTTTCTTCAGTTGTGGAAAACTATCACCAGACCAAATATGGTTGTTTTATTTTCCCACAGAAGTACTCAGTATCCGTGTCAGCTCCCAGGGAGACAATGTAGAAATTCTGGATTTGTCTAATACATAGTCATTCCTTTACACCTAAGTTTAAAGAATAAAGAGGCTGGGAATTATAAAATTGACTGAATCATATTCTGAAATCTTTACTGACTTGTAAATTATGGCTAACTTCAAAATTTTCTTTGAATTTCTTTTACTATTTTTTTTTAAATTCCACAGGTAAAAACCATATCTTAGGGTGAAACTGATTTTTGTTTTTGTTTTTGTTTTGGTACTGGTTTTGGTTTGAACCCAGGGGCATTCCACCTCTGAGCTATACCCCCAGCCCTATTTTATTTTTATTGTGAAACCGGGTCCTACTCAGTTGCTGAGGGCCTCACTAAGTTGCTGAGGCTGGCTGCAAACTTGAGATCCTCCTGTCCCAGCCTCCCAAGTACTGGGATTACAGGTGTGTGCCTCCATGCCAGGCTGAAATTGATTTTTAAAATAGATAAAAGAACAGATTTTAGAAACACAGTTTATTCCAGGTAAGTTTACTTCTGGCATCAATAAAGCTGATAGAAATGACTAAAAATAAAATATGAATTAAATTGCAACTATCATGTTAGATGACTTTCCCTTGTCAGTTAATTTAGGGGGCATTCTAGACAAAGGTAATCAGTGTGAGAAAGGGTAATTCTTGCTATGATACCCTCTGTGAGTAATAGCAAACAAAGCAGTGTGTTTAGACCACTCCTATCATTCTAGAGGGGTATTTTTCTAGGAAATGCCTGACTTTTCCTACAGGTTCAAACATTTGTTTTGAAGATGATTGTATTTTTCAATAGGACATATATATGCTACTGAATTTTTTACATAAAACTTATTTTAAGCCAGGCGTGGTGGCGCACACTTGTAATCCCAGTACTTGGGAGGCTGAGACTGGAGGATCTGGGTTCGTGGCCAGCCTCAGCTACTTAGTGAGGCCCTCCACAACTTAGTGAGACCCTTTATCAAAATAAAGAATAAAAAAAAAGGCTGGGGGTGTAGCTCAGAGGTACAATGCCCCTGGGTTCAATCCCCGATACCTCAAAAAAAAAAATACCTTATTTTAAAACATGTTTTCAAAATAGAAGTCTTTTTTCCCTTCTAGGAGCTAAAAGCGACTAGAAAGATTGGCTATAACTAACCTATCTTTCCCCTACACATACCTGGTGCTGGGGATTGAACCCAGGTCCTCACACACACTAGGCATGTATCAGGCAGTGTCCCAACTCCTTAACTAACCTTCTGATCACCATAAAACAGCAGTGACTTTGTTGAATAGAGAAGCAGTTGGTACAGTCATACAGAAGCAATATATTAATGTTCTTTATGTTAGCATTATGTGATAAGGGTCTGTCTGTATAGTCTACAAATATACTTAATGTGTTTCCATAAGGTTTTTTTTTATCTTAAAGAGAATACACTAGTTTTTCTCTTCTCCCATTTCACTTAAATATTAACAAAGGCAATTGGAAATGATCGGTAATCGATGGCAAGAAATAGGAAGGGAGGAAAGCACATTTGTGAAAGAACTTTAAGTCTCACATTTTAAAAGAGAAATACTATTCCTGCATGTAATATCGCTGGAGTGATATTTTATGAAAGTCAAGATTGTATAACAAATGAGTTGAAATGGAAAATTAATCTTTCATGCAAAATAAAAGAAAAAAAGAAAGAGAGAGAGAGAGAGAGAGAAAGAAAGAAAGAAAGAAAGAAAGAAAGAAAGAAAGAAAAAAGGAAGGAAGGAAGGAAGGAAGGAAGGAAAGGAATGTTGGTTCCAATGGTTTCATATAGTGTGTAACGGCTCTTTAGTTATGGGAGAGAAAATATGTAACCAGCCCTGAACTGATGCACACGTACTCTATCATGTTTAGTGACATTTAGAGTGTCAGTTTGTAAAGTGTTTATCCAAGGAATGGACTTCTGGCACATGGATAAAATGAAAAGTGAAATGTTTAGTTCATAATAGGCATATTTTCCAGAATCTTTCTGAGTAACTATCTGGAGATGAATAGAAAGTCTACAGGTCTTTGTTTATGCGGCTGATGCTGGCAGACCCTGCAGGCTCCAGCCTGGTATTAAAAGCTGAAGTGACCTGGAATGTCTCCCCAAAACCCCCAAACAATGACGTCATTCCCTTAACAATATTGATAAAGTAAAGCAAAGTTGGAGTTTGTTATTTCCCAACTTGGATTTCTTAGTTAACTACTTTAGGTCCTGTCAAAAGTTTTACTGTCTAGAGCCCATCAGAGCACGGCCTCCTAGTTCCTAGGATTGGTGGTAGAAATCTGTAGTCCATGCGTTTGCCTTTTGGGCCATGTGGTAAAATTTAAGTACCACGCTTTTCTTTGTACAAATGGGTTTTCTTCTGTGGCTGCATTATCTACATTTTTATAAAACCCTTTGACCTTCCGCAGTATGAGACTCCATGATACCCTTTGCAGATTTGTTGGCCTTTATTAGTTATAAAATGAACATCTCATGTGGTAGTCTCTCCTGAAGTGTTTCTTGTTTGTTAGCTTTGGTGTATTCTGAATCCAAGGACTTTAGCACTTTGCTTTGGAGAATGTCAGGACCTTTGCTTCTAGTTTGGCTTGATGGTAGTTTTGGTTAACAATTAGAAGGGGAAATGCATCAAAGAATTTCTGCCCTTTAAAAAAGTTTCATTGTAAAATGGAAACTTTCCTGTTGAATAGGATGAAGAAGATCTCTTCTACTTCATTATTTAAAAACATATTTGCATCTAGAGTAGACTAAACTCTCTCTAGAAGCTACATTCTTCTCCAAATTGGTAGAGGTTAGAACTACTATATTTTTTACTGGGGATTGTACTCACTGAGTTCTTGAAATGCATGTGGCGTGGGGTGGAGAGGGATGATATGCAGGAAAGAAGGGCTGTACTATTTTGTCCACTGTTTTCATTTTTAAAGAATAGAAAGAGCCGGGCGTGGTGGCGCACGCTTGTAATCCTAGTACTTTGGGAGGCAGAGACTGGAGGATCCAGGTTCGCGGCCAGCCTCAGCTCTTTCTCTCTCTCTCTCCATACTTAGTGAGGCCCTCCGCAACTTCATGAGACCCAGTTTCAAAATAAAGTATAAAAAATAGGGCCGGGGGTGTAGCGCGGAGGTAGAATGCCCCTGGGTTCAATCCCCGGTACTGAAAAAAAAAAGAATAGAAAATAGAAAGGGTAAAATTTAATCATCGAAGATATCAAGTGTATTTTACCGTACAAACATGATTCAAGTCCACGAGGGTATACAACTTGAGAAAATATGCTACTAACCCAGTAGATATCCCAGAAACATTAGTTAAATAAAAGTTGTCTAAGAAAATAGTCTACAATCACTCTCGAAGAAAAAGATTTGTCTGGGCAGACTGAAAACATGAATGAGTGAAGCCGTTACAGGTGATTTTCTCTGGATCCGCATTTCATCTGTTAGATCGGAAATCTGCTTTAAAAATGTGTTATTAGAAGGACTCATTTGGTTCCAAGATACAAAGAGCCATGTTAACAAACAGCACAAGGCATTTCTCAGAGGCCTCCAGAATCCAGGGCAAGAGCAGGCAGCTTCAAAAGAGGCGGGAGAGAGGCAGATGCGGCAGAGCCCGGTGGTGCTGAGCCTGTGTTCCTGTGGTTAAGATTTGGCCCAGAGAACAGTGTTGGAATTCAAATCTGGTTTTATACTTCTTTGTTTTTTATTTCCTTTTTAAATTGTCTGACTTTGGGGAAGTTATTGAAACCCTCTGTACCTCCACTTTCTCATTTCTAAAATAAGGATAACGGAGTTGTACTTGGCACACAGAAAGCACAATGCAATCACTGAATGGCATCCTTCCTTCTCAGCGGTCATCATGCTGACTTGGCCCTCCTGACTCAAGTCTGTATCTTTTGTAGGCAAGTGATTGTAAATTCTTGAAAGGGCGGATCTGAGTGATCCTGGACAAGGGACAGCTCACAGAGTACATTGGCCACCCCAGCCTGGGCACTGGTGAGGCGAGTTTCTAAAGTGAATGTAAGGAAGAAAAAATGGCACAGCAATGCTCTGAGGAAAGGAAGGATGAGTGGGAGAATAAGGCCTATGGAGATAGCCATCTTGAAAAGTGACAGTTCGGTGCAAATACTGAGTGACCTTTTATAAGTTGACATTTTTTTTCATTGTGAGAACTTTTACATCATAATATTCTTGCATCATCTCCTTTTTTGATGCCATTTATTACATATATTAAATATGGGTAGACTTAAAAAGTAGTATGAAGAAATTTTGAAAGGCATTATAGCCATGGACTTGGAGCAGTAGAAACCGGAGCTGTGTTTACCTCACAAACTTCACGTCAGGGTCAGAGGAGAATCACGAACCTTCCAGCAACGTGGAGGCCAGGCAGAGAGTTGAGGAGGAAGACAGCTGTGACCTCAAGTCTATAGCAGGCTCATTAATCTTTCCAGGTTTCATTTCTTTCCTCTGTTGTGAGAATTCAATGTGATCGTGTAAATATTTTATTTGACACAGTGGCTAGTGCGGTAGAGTAGAGCACAGGGCTTCCGCAGAGAGCGTGCTGTTCTCTGCTTTCCAACAGCCTTTTCCTTAAAGGCCCAAGGTTTCCTATATCTCTTCTCCTGCCTCCTCCTCCCGCCTCCTTCTCCCCAAACAACACCCACCATCTGTGAGACCAGGGTCACACTCGCGATCCCGGTCACAGAGTCGCCTGAGGAGAAACCTTAGCATATTTGCAATGAAAATATGTGTAATCCCTCTGGTGATACTGTGGCACAGAAACTTGCATCTATACTGATTTTTGGGAAAAAAAAGGGTTATTACTGGCACACAGAACCCGAGATTACTGTGAATTGATGTAGATTTTGCATGCTACTCCCAGAAGATTGCCAAACCCTATTGTATATTATTTAACCCACTAAAACAGTTCCCAGAGTGAGTGGGGGTTATATAACAATGTTTGAAAATATATCCTTGCAGAATGATTTATAAAGTCGTTTTTGTTTGTTTTCGGTAGTGGTCTTTACAATGTTAGCAGTAAATCATGAGATTTTGTGGGAAAATGTTCATGAATTGATGAAAATTATTTGATTTGAGGGTACAGTGATTAAGTTAAAGAGATTGGGAATACTTGACATGGTTTTCAAAATTGGTCTAAGAAACATGTGAGAAACTAGGCCAGGAAAATCTAGACTCACTCCAAGTCTATGAATCTACCAGAAAGTGAGCATCGACTGAAAAGAGCAATAAGAACAACAGAGATTAGAAAATAATTTCAGTAAATGTGGGGGAAAAGGACAGGAAACAGGACACAAGGCCATCACAGCGGCTACTTTCCCCCATGGTTTTCTTGGGATGTGTTGAACACCCAGCACAGCATTGTACTGTGTCACCTGATACCTGGACTGTACACTCTCAGAGTGGATTTTCACTTTAAGAAATCACTGTGTGCAGGGCATGGTCATCAATTTAGAGAACTTAAAATACAGAGTCACTGGAAATAAGAACCAGAAAATGATTGTTTTTACTATTCAAACTATGAACCAAAGTGCTTGTATCACCAAAATAAAACAGGTTTTTTTGAAGGGTCTCAGATCCTCCAGTGTTGTCTTTGAAAACAGTGTCTTCTAGGTTGACATACGTATTTTTAAAATGTGTATTAAGGGCCTTCTCATTTTTATCCTTCTGAATATGAAAGGCAGTTCTCATTTCAAAAGTCATGCAACTTTTCTTTTCCCCTTTAGTTCCATCTCATGTGTTCCTGGTTAGGGAGGATATATTCTAAACCTCTTTACGTTATTTGAAATATGTGTTTTATCACCTCTGTTATTTAAGTGGCTAAGCCATGTTCTCAAATGTAAGCTCACAGAATTTCAACCTCACTTAAAAAGCAACCTCTTTACTTAGAGTATATATTTGCATAGGATATTTTATATTTTCATACTGTTAAAAGTGCCTTTTATTCATAATACTATAGGAAATGTTAAATTCAGGGCTTGGGGTTTTTGTTTGTTTGCTGTTTGCTTTTGTTTGTTTGTTTTGCCCTGTGCTAGGGATCCACCCAGGTTCCTTGTACATACTAGACAAGGGCTATATCACTTAGCTACATCCCCGGCTCTGAAATTCTATTTTAATAGCTTAGAATATTGAAATGTCTAATTAAGTAATTGGAGGCTGAGGGGCGTCTGCCCTGTCCTCCCTAATAACACGCACACACATGCACAGTTACTCAGCATTATAATAATTGTGTAAACCCCCAAGCTATTCTGCATTGTAGTATTATAATAGACATAACCAGCTAATAAGGAAAATAAGTAGTAAGGTGTTAAATAATGACCAGTGTTTTCATGGGTTTGTTAAACTACAGTGAGTAAATATCATATTGAGTTAGATAATAACACGTTTCCAAAACTTATTATGTAATCCAGGGCATAATGTACTAGAAATGTGAGAAAATACATATTTAAGTGATTTTTATATTCATATGTTTAAAAAGTCAGTATCCATAAATAATTACCCACTTTAATGCCATTTTGACCAAAGAAAGTCACTAATATTCAAAACTTGATACTTACTGCTATTTCATTGTGTATCCAGTTAGCCATCATCTGTTAACTTTGGTAACAGTAAATAGGATTTTTGCTTTCTTTTTCTTACTCCCCGCCCCATCCCAGTTTCTCTTCTTCATTCTTCACATGTTTGTGTTACAGTGTTTAGTTAGGAAGGTGGTCTGGGAGATACATAATATTTTCAGAGTCCTCAATTGCTTCTTCCCACATAATGGATAGCTTATCCAGTCATAGAATCCGACTGGACAGCTATTTCCCCTCAGAACATTGAAGGCATGTTGTCGCTTCCTTGTCTTCTAGTCTCCAGGGCTGCTTTTAAGAAGTCTGCCGACATTCTTACTAACAGTCTCTTGTGTTTTTCCTGTCTCGTTCTCCTCTTGAAAGCACTTGGGGTTCTCTCTGTTCCTCGTGTGAAAGTGCACATCTTGGAGCTGGGGGTGGACGTGGGCCTCTTTACTGACTCTACTAGAAAGCTTTTTTTCATTTTGAAATTTCATGTCCTCTGTTCTGGGGTTGGTCTAGAATGATCCTCAGGTTTCTGGTGTGAGTGACTAACGTAGTGTTTCTAAAATTGAGAGGGAGATGAGATGTTTGAGCTGTGTATAGACACGCCTGTAGACATGTGAGTGTTCAGGTCCATGTTCCAGCATGAGGCTCAGGGCTGTGGCTGTGCAGGTGACTGGGGTCTATATGATCATTATAAACAGAAGCAGAAACTAGAGGGTGCATGAGATCAGCTAAGGGAGCAGCCCAAGGCTAAAACCTTGAAAAACACCACAGTTGAGTTGCTGCTGGGGGAAAAGGATCAGAACAGAGAGAGAAGTCAGCCCAAAATGAAAAGAGGAACATGGATAAGTGGTGGTACAGAGGTCTAGGTAAAGCCAAGATGGCGGAAGAGCTCAGGAATGACTATGCTGTACATAGCTAAGGACCAAATACTCATCTGTTTAGTAATGAAAAGACAGCATGCGCTCCTATCGGAAGTTGTTTATTTGCATTTTCGTCCAATCTGAGTCATTGAGTCAGAAGCCACATTGCAGTGGACTGAAGAGAATATGGGAGTAAAATTCTGAGAGTAAGCTACATTTGTCAGGAGTTTGAAGGAGAAGAGAGAGACAGGCCGGAACACAGAGGGAGATGTGGGGTCTTTTTAAAAATCATGTTTGGTCATTGTGCATGAAGATATAGGTATGTTAAATACCATAACTGGAAAGAGAATTTTAGTACAGACATTTTAGTCTAGACATGTAGTATAGACAACTAACTGTTGTAGTCACAAAACTCAAGAAAATGATGAGCTCTGATTACTGGAAATGAGAGCCATGGAAGCAATCTGGCAAGTACCAGTGATGTCAGGAACTTTAAAAAGGGTGTGGTGCCACCACAGGGAAGCCGTGCTCCGGAAGGGCATGGGGGAAGACTAGGGAGTCTCCCTTTCTTATTTCCCTGAATTTAGAAGGTGAGGGACAAAAAAAATGTCAGGCTTTGGGTGAAAAACATTGTGAGTGACTGCTTTGGTCTAGTAGAAGGCACGTTTCTATTAAGAAAAAGTAGCAAATAAACATTGGAGAAAGCAGGTGCAAACCGGAATTCCAAGGGCTTAAGAGTAGTATTAGTAAAGCTGGTCTGTGGTGACGGTGGCCCCAGAACTCCATTCCATGGGATCACAAGGATGGGGAGGGGAGCTGGGCTTGGAAGGGATGGTGCTTAGGAAGACAGGCATGCTTATCAGTGAGGGAACAGGGCTGAACCCCCTAAGAGAAGCAATGGGACATTGTGTAGTTCAGCTCCCGTAACTTGGCCTCTAAGATAAGGTGGCCTTGACTGGCCTAGGAGGGCTAGTAGAGATCCTGCATTTATACTGGGAGCAGGGCATGTTTCCTGTGGGTGAGGAGGAATAGGAAAAGATGAAGATTGGAGGGATGTCTTCAGGCTAGACAGTAGAACACCGGAGGACTCTTAGAGTTACCCACCAACTTGTGTTACCTAATCATGGCATCTCCTTCGCGACATTATTTATGTTTAGGAATCATAGGAGAAAGACCCTGTAGACACGGTCTAGAAGTGGAATAATTTCCGCTCACGTTACAAACTGCATTTGTGTCTTCAAAACTGTGAGGATGCGCAGGAATCCAGTTGGCCTGCAACGATTTCTGTGTAGTGCTTGCATTCCGCCTGGACAGCTGTCCCCGGGCTCGTGGCTCGCACTCATGAAGCAGTTCAGGTATTCCTCTTGGTGTGGCAGAGCTCTGCGACCTTCCACACGTCAGGAATATCTTCCAAAGATTGTTGGACTAGAGGAACAAAGATTTAGCCAAGCACCCAAAGTACATTTTTCAGGGCCAAATATTATTTGATTGCTACTCTTTTCTTTTTCCAGCCTCACCTCTCTGAATTGACCTCTAGGTAAAATGTAGGCTTTTGTGGGTTTGGTCGTGGTAAGAGAAGGAAGCTTTGTTATATATGTCTAATGGTTAATGTAACAGAAGCTAAGATTCTATCTTCTATAATTATTGGGTCTACATCTAAGGTGAAGGGCAAGAGCGTTTTGGAGCCTGGAGCCAACTGGCTGTCACAGAATTCTTCTAATGAATGACTAGGGCGCCTTAGTGCCCATTTTGCAGATGAGGAAATGAAGAGAGAAAAAGCTCACCCCCTAAGACATTATTTCTTCAGCATCAGGGAATGTTGTAGCACGTTGCCAGGAAAGGAATTCCGGCCTTCTTAAAAGTTGGACGTTATGTGAGTGAGGCTATTGTGCAATCCCAGGATTCAAGTCTGAAATTTCAAAGCCAAAATGAATGGAATACTGGTGTTTATAGAGATGTTTTGTTGCTATTTAATTCTGCCAAATAATAGTCTGTCCTTTATTTCTTATGTTCTTGCCCTTCCAAATACTCAATAACAGCATATGAACTAAACCAGCAAGATATGTTAAAATACTTTGTACATTGTATGGCGAGATATAAATAGGAGGTATTTATGTTGGTATTATTTACAGATATATGTCTTATTGTGGCCATTTCTGTAAGTGAAAATTCAAGCAGACTAAAGTAACAAGCCAGTATTTGTAGGCTCATAAAAGTCCATTACTTTGAGTCTACATGGGGAAGGGTTTGTATCTAGAATAGTAGTAAAGATATCTGGGGAGGGTACTGGGGTTCATACCCAGGGCTTTATGCATGCCAAGCACACACTCTACCACTGAGCTAACCCCCAGCCCTACAGTGGCAAAGACTTTTAAGACTACTCAGAAATCTGTTATATATGGGAAGAACTTGATTGTCTATATACATCTTTCTGAAAATTGCACCTGAAAATAAATGTCTGGCATTAGAAATGCTGTTGTCTCTCTGAGAAGGAGCAGCAGAGCTTCCATAGTCCTGGTCAGGAAGCATCCTGTTCTAAGAAACAGCTGGGAAATGGGAGCGTCAAAGGTGCCCCCTGACTTGAGACATCTATCCTGTGTATGAAGTGATACCCACAGTGTCCAGTGAACTGAATCCCCGCGCTGCATGTGTGAGGTTCAGACCCTGAGCTCCTCGGAAAGCCCAGCTACTGAGGAGAGTACTGAGCGTGGCGCACGGACTGGGTGATGAGCGCGCTTCAGAGCAGGCCTGCCATTTGCAAGGCGGGGCAGTCGGTCTTCACTGAGGGGTGGATATGGGTAAGAACGTGATCACTCCTCTAGAGCTGCAAAGTTTATTAGCACACATCCCTGTCCTCGGAACCTGCCAGGTCCAACTCGGCAGCCAGCGCTGCCCTGTGCTTTCCTCTAGGAATGCCTTTCCCCAAAATCCGCTTGCTCGTGCCTTGCTGAGCCTCCGCACGCTGCTGCTTGCCCTCTGTGTCTGCCCAGCTCCTGTTCATCCCCAGCCTCGCGCAGTAAGCCCAGCAGACTCGTATTTCTTCACTAGCTTTCTTTTCCCTGGTCTGTGTTTTCCAGCTCTTTCTTTTCCTGGGCTATTTTGGTTTACTTGTGTTTTTTGTAAACAGCATTTATCTGAATTTTTATTTTAGTATCCAGTCTGATAGATGTTCTTTAATAGATATTTTAAGTGTGTTGTGGCTTTTGATATATTTGGATCTATATGCTCAAGGGTTTTGCTTTTTCTTTCCTGTCTCCTGCTAGGTGGGAAGGTTTCCTGTACTCTTCCTTTTTGTTGGATTGGACTTTGTAAATTTTATTTCTAGCATTTTAGTGGTTACCCTTAAAACAAGTTTTCTAACAAAGACTACAGTTTCTATTTGATTTCTTCTCCTAGAAAATATAAGGGATACTTTGTCCTAATTTCCATGTTGTCTCAAGTTTTAGTCACCAGCTTATGCTCAAAAGTCAATAATCATTTAAGAATTAAAATGTCATTAAATTAATAACTATATTTAGCAAAGTTCTCTTTTTGCTACTGTTTCTAGACCTTTCTTCCACACTTCTTGAAATATTCTTTAGTAGTTCCACAGATTTTCAGTTAGGACTTTTTTGACCCAGGATCTACTTAGGAGAAGGGATTCTCAGTTATCTTTTTTCCCCTTTCTTAACTGCATAAAGATGACATCAAAGAAGATAACCACAGGAGAGGAATTCCTTGCCTTGTTTCAGACCTGCTCCATGGCCCGAGGATGGCTGATAGATATAAGTTGTACCAGTCGTGCTGGAACACAGTGTTCCACTGTTAGATATAGTGTTCTATGTTAGCTTACTATTTTTAACTGACTCAATAAAATTGTTTAAATATTCTATATCTTTCTTGGTTATTTTGTCTGCTATTATCTGTCAGTTACCGAGAATGTAAAGACGTACATGGTAAATAAATCACTTTCTCCTAACAGTTCTGACATTTTTGCTCTGTGTATTTTTCCGATGTTTTCTTTTTATATTTCCAAATTTAGAGTTGTTCCATCCATCTTCTTGGTGAACTAAACCTCGTTTTCAGTGCTGTCTTTTTTCTGGTACTGTTTTTGCCTACATTTCTTCTTTGCCTACATTTCTTCTTTGCCTGATTTCAGTGTGAGTATACGGCAGCTCTTTTTAGATGGTATTTGTAGCATACTTTTACTGCTTTTCTTTCAACCTTTTTCAGTGCCCGTGGGTGTCGCACCTTCTGCCTGAGCATGTCAATCCTTACCACACACTCAGGAAGGGGTGACCGGCCGCTGTGGGCCCACGCGAGCTCCCATTACCCTGACCTCACAGACCCTCACACGAGCGGAAGTAGCCATGATGAGGCTGTGTGTCTCTGGATATCCATGTCTGCTTAGACCTCCTGTCCCATATTCCTCAAAATGTCTGGGGACTTCCCTTCATCTGGTGTGAGTCACCTGGGCAGTGGCTGCAGGAGTCTTTGGGGAAGGCCCCGGGGAATCATTGGAGTGTGTCCTGCTCAGGGGCTTCCGAGTCCTTCCTCCCAGGGATTCAACCTCCCGCTCAGTGGATTGTGGACCCGAGATGGGCTCAGTGCTGGAACCGATCACGGAGTCGCACGTTTCTGGGGGAGCAGCACTGGGCCTCCGCACCTGTCTTTTTCTGTCAGTGCCCATGCTGAGCAGGGCACTTGTCTGCTCGCAGGATGCCGTGCTCTGTCAGCCAGTGCCTTGGCTGCGGGTGAAGCCCTGGCCTGCACCTGGGCTCTGTGAGTTACTGTGGGAATTGTGGCTCCAGGTTCTGGGCACTGAGCTGCCCACTTGGCACCTGTTTCTTCAGGGTCCCATTGTCCCAGGGGACGTTAATGATCCCGACTCCGTGACCTCCCAGCCTACAGATAAGAGCTCCCCAACTCTGTTCACCATGGGGCCCCCTCCCAGTGCATTCCCGACTGCCTGGGCCAGTGGTGGGGCTGCTGGGAGCCCCATGGAAGAACCCTTCCTCAGTTTCCTACACTCATAACAGATGAGGGCATGGCTGCTTCTCCTGGCCTCCTCTTCCTTCCTCTCCTACCCGCCAGGGCATCTCTGCTTCCCTGCAGTGGCCTTCGCTCACTCCAGGCCTGAAAGAGAAGAGCCGCTCCCTGCGCTCTTTCACTCCATGATGGCTAATTCCTGTGGCTCCTGGGGGGCAGAATCTCTTCCTTTCCTTCTCCGGCCTGGCTGGGTTTTGCTGGCAGATCACCTGTACTCTTGTCCTGGCAGCTGAGAGCCGGGGCAGCTTCTGTAGGGCCGCTTGTCGCGTTCCGCAGCGCCTCCCGGCCCGGGAGCAGGGCTCGCTCTTCTCAAGAAGAGAGGACGACCTCCGCGACGCTTCAGGGTTTGAGGAGCTGTATGAGTGGCCATCTACATGTCTCTGTCACTCGCTTCAGGATAAGAAACTTTCTCAACCGCATCCCTAACTTAACTCAGCAAACCTCTTTTGCACATCTAAAGGTCTCTGGCACTCCGTAACTCTAAGTATTGGACCTTATTTTCCTTGCTCACTGTTTCCGTCATCCCCTGCAGGAGGTCGTCGCCTGTTTCTAAGCTACCAAGGACGCCCTCTAGCAGCTCCATTGCTTATTAATGCCCCGGGCATCACCTTATCCCTCGGCAGGGTGTACCTACAACTTCTGTGTAGTCAGCCAACTCCACCATCCCCGCAGCTCTGTTCTTACCATAGTCTCAGTAGCCTGGTTCATCACGCCTGCAAGGGCATTCCTGTGCCAGCACGCTTTCTCTGGTTCACTCCCATGATAGCCTCAGCAGTGCCCATACCAGTGCCCCACAGACCCCTCGGGACAGCGCGGAGGTGAGCCAGCCTCTCCCGGAAATCCATCCCACTGCCTGTTTTCTTTTTTCTCTTCATGCCTCTTTCAGTTTTATTTTTATTTTTTAACATGTTTTTATTGGTGCATTGGAGTCTCACATCACAATGAATATCTATTTGATGTTAACATACATGCACACAGCTCTTAGTGTGCCCCCCACCTCCTCCCACCCGTATGAAGTACCGAGAATGATGTTGGTATATTCTCACATGTCCACCTTATTTATGATAGTAATTCCACTGATTCGCTTCTTTCTTGCCCTTCCCCTTCCCTCGTACCACTTCCCTTGCCCCACTGAGGGTTCTCCATTATTAACCGGAGTCCCTTGTGTGTCCCCACTACTCCCTAGGTTGCACATATTAATAAAAACATATGTCCCTTCTTTTTTTGTGATTGGCTGATCTCGCTTAACACAACGTTCTCCGGATCCTTCCATTTTCTTGCAAATGCTGTTATTTTGTTCTTCTTTATTGCTGAGTAGAATTCCATTGTGTGTATTTCCCACAATTTTGTAATCCACTCATCTGTTGATGGACACCTAGGTTGGTTCCATAATTTGGCCACTGTGAATTGTGCTGCTATGAACATGGGTATGCATATATTACTGTAGTTTTCTGGTTTCAATCCCTTTGG